>CM021100.1:369224409-369377219 GCA_007115665.2 Sequoiadendron giganteum | reverse complement strand
GACCTTTCTTGGAGAGTTGCAAATTTAAATTTGAAGTTTATGATTTTATTTACTAAAATCACCCTTGCAAGGAGGCCATACATTTCAGTTTGCATTGGGAGTTGTGCCATAAATAAATATTGGTGTTTTGAGGCTATTTCTTCATCTCAGTAGGGCGCCTATCTTCTAGTTGATCATTGCACTTGGAATCATGCAATTCAGAGGTAATTCGATTGAGTTATGAGCATTTGATAATTTTCTGTAGTTGTTGATTTGACATTACCAGAATTACAGTTTGCTGAAACAGAGTTAATTCATTTGTTGTTTCCATCTTCTTTCTACATTTCTCATTATGTTCTAACATGGAAACATTGTAAGACTTGGTGATTTAAAAAATGGTGAACAACATTGTAATTTGCAGCTTTCCTATTTGTACAAACTATTAACAGTAGTACTATTTCAGTTTTAACATTGTTACATTCTTTATTTAACTTCACATTAAGCACCCTTGGATGGTATACCGCCAGTGAGGATAAATTGAATTGTAATCTCTTTTCATACCCACTTTCAAGTGGTGAATTCCCACTCTTCAGTGGATGCCTACCGCAACAGAAGAAGTATTTTAATTGTAATATTTTCCCCCCATTGTTTGGTGGTAGCATGGAAAGTTCTTTTGGCCGGTTATCCGCCTTTGTTACATTCAATTTTAGCATTAGTACTCCACCATATGTTAGCACCTCGCCTGTCAAAGGATCTTGAGTGCACATTCTTGGTGTCGAGTTTAATCTCTCTCTTTCAGTGTAATCATTGTAATATTTGATTCAGTAGATCCTAGGGATCCTCTGACCATATGCTCACCCCTCCTCCTTAAGTGGTTGTAAGGCGCATTCTTGGTTAGAGTTCTTTCATGCACGTTTTGAGTTATGCTAACCTTAACGGGTGCTTGGTTACATTGTAAATGTTCATTTAAAAATCAAAAAAATTGAGGGAGTATATTTCAAGAAGCCTCCAATTGGTGGATGAACAAAAAGCTGGAACTCAACATAAGTTCATGGAAGCTGACCTAGAATGAGTTTGTGGAAATCTTCCGCAACTGATGGCTACCCCAATTATATTATGATAAAAAACTGTCTGACTTCCAAGAACTGAAACAAGGAACCATGATGGTTCATGAGTATTGGGAAAATTTCACTCGTCTTATCCGTTATGTTCCAATCTACCTCAAAGATGAACGATTTCGCATATGGAAGTTCATATTACGATTGAATCATCGCATTGGAAGAGAAGTTAACATGCATGGTCCAACCACTATGGACTTGGTGTATGAGAAAGCTATCTGGCAGGAGCAGAAACTTAAGGCAGATTCTTACCACTAGGATAGGAAAGATCAAAAGAAGGACAGTGAAATGGTCAATAGGACAGCATCCAAGAAGGAAGAACCCACTTTCATTTCAAGGAAACAAAAAGGAAAATGATCTCGGTTCAATGGTAAAGATTATAAAGGAGATTGCAAAAGAAGTTACAACACTAGCAAGATTGGTGATGGCACAAGCAAGTCCGGAGTAACCATCGAAAAGAAAGGACCAAGGGCCGTTTGTTTTATCTGCAAAGGTGATCACTATGCAAGTGAATGCCCTAATAGAACTTCCAGTTCAAAGTCACGTGGAAATGCTTTGCCCTCACAGCAGGCAATGTTCTAGCAACGGATTCATGCTACGGTGGACAATCAGCAGGCAAACTACCAAGTCACTCCAATCGAAGTACCAGGTAACCATTTTGGCTTACCTATTTCTATTTTGATCGACACGGGTGCAATTGAAACTTTCATTTCACCTAAGTTAACTAGGCAATTGTCTAGAAAGGCAAGACACATGGAAAAGGCATGGAATGTAGAATATGCAAACCAAACAAGAGCAAGGGTTGACCAATGTCTTTTTGAGGCTAGGTTAGAATTACCCAACTTTTCCACAGAGGTTAACCTTTATGTCGCGCTACTAGGGTCTTACGATGTAATCCTAGGAATGAACTAGCTATGGAGACATAAGGTTGTCATAGACTATCAAGCCAAGACTGTAAGATGCCTAGATGATCTAGGAAATCAAGTAGAAATCCAAGGGATACCAAGGGAAGTAACTGTTCATAAAATCACAGCAATGCAGCTTGTGAAAGCCAAGAAGAAAGGTTGCCAACTTTTTGCAGTTAAAATTGAAGAAATAAGACAAGATGAGGGAAACTCTGTGTATCAAAGTTCCCAAGAACTAGAAGACGGAGAAATGGAAGAAACAAGGAGATCGGATATGGAGAAATATCCTATCCTAAGAGATTTTGTTGACTTATTTCTTGAGGAACTACCAGGTCTTCCACCTAAGAGAGTGTTCGATTTTTCAATCGACATTGTACCAAGATCCGAACCGGTATCTAAGGTATCGTATAGGATGACTACTACTGAGCTCATGGAATTGAAGACACAGTTGGATGAGTTGTTGTCTAAAGGATTAATACGGCCTAGTGTATCACCGTGGGGAGCACCGGTGATATTCGTCAAGAAGAAGGATGGTACATTACGTTTATGCATCGATTATCGAATGCTAAACAAAGCAACGGTAAAGAACAAGTACCCGTTGCCACGTATTGATGACCTCTTTGATCAGATGAAAGGTGCGGCAATATTCTCAAAGATAGATCTAAGATCTAGATATCACCAGCTAAGGGTGAAGGATGAAGAAAACTTCAAGACAACCTTTAGAACTCGTTATGGACATTATGAGTTCACAGTTTTACCTTTTGGTTAAACTAATGTGCCTGCAACATTCATGAATCTCATGAATAGTGTATTCAAAGATTATTTGGATAAGTTTGTGTTGGTATTTTTGGACGACATACTAATTTATTCCAAAAATGAAAGAGAGCATTGTAAACATCTAGAGATGGTTTTACAAAGTTTAAGAGAACACAATATTTATGGAAAACTATCCAAGTGTACTTTCTTTCAAGAAAGAGTGCATTATTTGGGCCATGTTATTTCAGTAGCAGGGATAGCAGTGGACCCAACCAAGATTAAAGCAGTTATTCAATGGCCTGTACCCAAGAACGTATTTGAAGTAAGAAGTTTTATGGGACTAGCGGGATATTATAGGAAATTTATGGAATTTTTTTCAAAGATTGCCTTCTCTATAACATCCTTGTAGAAGAAAGGAAAAAGATTTGTTTGGAATGAGAAGTGCCAAGAGGCGTTTGACCTTCTCAAGGAAAAGCTAACCACCACACCAATTTTGAAGGTACCAGATCCCGAAGGAAGCTTCACAGTCATTACTGATGCATGTGGAGAAGGATTAGGAGGTGTTCTGATGCAAGAAGGACAAGTAATTGCTTACGAGTCTAGAAAACTAAAGCCATATTAGATGAATTATGCTTCGCATGATTTAGAGTTGGCAGCAGTAGTTCATGCTTTACAGATGTGGCGACACTACTTGCTTGGAAAACCATTTGAGTTAAAAACATATCACAATGGTTTAAGATATCTCTTTACTCAACCAAATCTAAATGCTAGACAAAGGAGATGGTTGGAGTTAATAGAAGAATATGACTTTAATATCAACTATATTAAAGGAAAAGAGAATAGAGTTGTTGATGCTTTAAGTAGAAGACGCCATATTGCATCAATAGTAACAATTCAGAGCAACTTCAAGGAACAAGTGCTTCTGAGATGTAAAGAGGATGAATATTACTTACAAGTTAAGCAAGCACTTATGGATAATCCTCAAGACCTTAGGTATGAAGGATATCAATTTGAATCCAGCGGGATATTAAGGTACAAAGATAGGATGTATGTACCAGATGTCAAGGAACTGAGGAATCTTGTATGGAAAGAAACTCATTAGGCACCATATTCTGGACACCCAAGAGTGACTAAGATGATGGTTGACATAAAGCCATTATACTTTTGGAAGGGAATGAAAGGTGATGCTGCAAATTATGTAGCTCAGTGCCTTGAGTGTAAAGGGTAAAAGTGGAACATCACCATCCAGCAGGATTGTTGTATCCACATGACATTCCTGAAAGAAAATGGCAAGTATGGAATTTGTGCAAGGATCGCCAATGTCTAGAAACAAGCATAACGCCATTCTAGTAGTAGTGGACAAGCTAACAAAAGTGGCACACTTCATACCAGGGAACCTAACCGATGGAGCACCGGTCATAGCAAGGAAGTTTGTACAGGAAGTATTTAGACTGCATGGTATTCCTAAAAAGATTATATCTGATAGGGATGCACACATCACTTCTAGGTTTTGGCAAACCTTGTTTTCTGCATTGGGAACGCAGTTAAACATTAGCTTAGCATATCATCCAGAAACGGATGGGCAAATTGAGAGGGTAAATCAAGTTATGGAAGACCTACTTAGGGTATATTGCATGGATCAGCAATATAAGTGGGAGGACTATTTATCCTTGGTCGAATTTGCATATAACAACTCGTATCATTCTGCAATTAAGATGGCTCCTTTTGAAGCCTTGTATGGTCGGAAGTGTCGGACTCCTATAAGTTGGGATAAACTTGAGGATCGAGTAAGTCTTGGGCCTGAAATGTTAGCAGAGATGGAAGAACAAGTTAAGGTTATTAGGCAAAGGTTAGCAGAGGCTAACAGTCGACAGAAAAGTTATGCAGATGCTAAGAGAGTGCCGCGAAGTTTTGTCATTGGTGACAAGGTACTTTTGAGAGTGAAACCTCACAAAAGTTCTATTAACTTTGGAAAGAATTCTAAACTGGCTCCACGTTATGTTGGACCCTTTGAAGTTTTAGAAGAAGTGAACCCTGTAGCATACCGAATCACTTTGCCACCCGCTCTTGCTAGAATGCATAATGTCTTCCATGTGTCTTACCTTAAAAAGTATATACCAGGAGATAATCATGTTATTGATTGGACTGCTTTACAGGTAAGGGACCCCGGAGTAGTAACTCTCGAGCCCGTCAAGGTGCTAGAAATACGTAAGCTACACTTACGTAACCAAGAAGTCTCGCAATGCAAAGTTCAGTGGGACCAGTATGCGAAGGACTCAGCAACTTGGGAGGACTATGCGGAAATCCGAAGAAGATTTCTTGACATTCTTGAAGCCTTTGAGAATGAAGAACAATAAATGTTATGTTTTGTTTTATGCTTTAAATAATTCCTTTGGTCATCGGGGACGATGAATCATAAGGGGGGGAGTATGTTACACCCCGAAATTGTATAGCTACTATTTTAGCAATGCTTAGAGCATTCTGTTTGTAAGGAAGATTTTGGATGAATAAAATGTGTTGAACCTTGCTATCAATTTAAGAATCTTTTTACATTTTATGATTGACTCATGTTATGTTCTTGATTGATGTTATTCTTGGATAAAGCAATGCATGAAGAAGGATAATTAGTCTTGTTTTTATAATTAATTTATATACTGCAAAATGTTACGAGCAAGTAACTACCGTGGTTTTGTGCCAATGGATGCAGGAACAGGAACCATTCCTCCAGGCGGAGGGGAGACATCACTCGGGAGAGGGGCTTGGTCAGATAACTGGTAAAGTAAATCAGTTGAGCATACACACACTTCACTAAGGGTTTAGAGGAACTGAGTCAAATAGGTTTATCTTGATAAGTCATCCTTAGGCTTAGGAGTTTTGGATTACTTCTTTGTGCTTTGTGAGTGGTGTTACTTGCTAACCTGACTTACTGTTTTGTGACCCTAAATGTGGAACGTGAATTGATATATGTACATAGGCAGGGTGTATATGTGTATACACGTATCACTCATATGTACGTATCAATATGTTTGACATGGCGATACAGACGTATGATGGGCAATTATTATGCCATACGCATGTGTCAACATGGCATACATATAGATACATACACATGACAGTATAAATGGAGTATACACATCTATAAACATATACACACTATCTATGATGTTTTATTATAACATTATTATATTACCTTGAATATACAGTTAAACATATATACACATATTTGCACAAATAGCTATATTGAAAGTATGCTGATTGGTTCGCAGTACGCGTATTTGAATGATTTTATGCAAACGTGTATATGTATATTTAAGTGTATATATATATAGATAAATATATATATATCTAATATTATATAAATATATATGTTATTATAGTCTAACAAAAATAAATATATAGATATATATAAGTATATTTAAATATTAAACATTTAAATATATATATATATATATATTTATTTTGAGAAATAAAACTATAATAGACTATATATAATATAATACATTATATATGTATATATGGATTTATATATTTTAATTATATAAAATCTTTGGGAAATAAATGAATTAGCTTTCTTAGCCATTTGGTAAAAATCGTATAAAATTTACCATGGGAAATAAAAGACTTAACATTGAAAGTTGCTTGGTGAATATCGAATTTTTATGACATGGAAATAACTATGTTTTGCGAATTTCTTTCGCCGTGGTAAAGTTGGGAGAAATACGCCAGTTCAAATATTTCATTAAGCCAAGGTCGAACTTTTGAAAAATGGAAAATAAGGAAATTGCGCTGCTGCAAATACACACGCACAAGAAACCAGGTCGCGGCTTGTAAAAACGCAATAATGTAAATGCGTGAGGGAGCCTGAAGTTTAGGCCAGGTGGGACGCAATGTGCTAAGACATTTTCCTGCAATGAATGATATATCCACCATTTTGGATGCCATTATAGAGGACACCTGTAGGTGTCACTCAGCCGCATTTTACCATGTGATGTTTGAATCTTTCTTCCTGAATGGAGGTCGACTCACCTTGAATTTGTTGAATAAGCTACTGGAATGCTGCCACAGCAAGTTTGACATTTTCAAAAAAAGGTAGGTGTCGATTCTCATGCCAAAACTGTAGCTTGGCATGAGAATCCGAATCCTATAAATTGATTTCAGCTCCTTATCATTTTTACCAATTCACAACTTGCCTTTGCTAATTCCAAATTTGCCTTTGAGAGCCACAATTCACCATTGTCATTTTGTTCAAGCCTTGTGAATTTTAAATGTTGCATACATACATATACGCACCTACTGTAGAATTCAGTTTTGAGAAAAGTAGTAACCAGCATTACCAAGAAATATACTCCATTGCCATTCTGAGCTTCAGCTTAAAGATTTGAATCTAGAAGGAGCAGTAAGAGAGAGGAGTTAAAGGAGCTGCTAAATTGCTACTAACTGTATCAGAAGCAACCAGCAAGGAGGCCAGCTAAGGAAACAGGCATGAGTGTCATATACTTAGTATCTTTGTTTTAGTTTGTAAATAGATGAAACTACATGTCTACAATGTGCATTAAATTATATTGTAGTATAAGTAGACCAGTCAAGTAAAAGAGAAAATCAGTTTCCTATGTATGACTGCATAGACTAAAAGGAATAGCTTATCTGCATTATGAAGGAATAGCTTGTCTGCATTTTATGGAATTGTCTTGTGTGCAATTTAAATAAGGGAAAAAGGGGAATCTATTATTCCACTTCATTTTGGGCAAAAGAATTTACTTTGATGGAATGCATTTGTGTGTATACTACTTGATCTCCTTATATAAAGGAAATGAGGAAACTAGCTATTTAATACTAGGACGAGGATGAAACCAGTACCAAGGTTAGTCTAAAGCTTAAAGTTAGTAGGTTAACTGGGAAAAGCTATGTACTCCATGGATAAAGATTTTCAGGATAGGAGTTACCTGAGGGACACTTGTTGACTGCTTTTCATTTCCTAATTAGGTAGATTGATGTAGGAGGTCTGGGGTGATTGACTACCCATGGTAAGGACTTAGCCTACACGTAGGATAAGATAGCCTCAAGTCAAACTAAACCTGACTTAGTGCATGTGATAGATGACCGTCAGTTTAATACTGCCGAAACACTTTGGCCAAAGTAGTATAGTACACCTACGTACACTTAGACTGTGAGACGATTACACTGTCAGTTCACCGTTGTCCAGATTACATACTAGATTGAGATTGTGGGATTACAAGGATTTAGTTATGCAGGACACCACACTATGCTCAGTTGGTTACAACATAACCGGTTACCCAACCAATCTCTTCGTAGAAGGGAGGGCCATCTACTTAACAGTAAACGTGCGGGGGACCGCATTATAAGTCCGTGGATGGCGGAAAAGCACCTGAGTGATGTTTCTCCTCCACAGTAGACTTCTGATGAACCAAGGTTTGAAAGGGAAGAACCTCGACCGTCTTATTCCTATTTGCTCAAAAGCTTCCAAGCTGTTTTATACTTGTAAGGATTCTTACTCTGTTATTTACTTAGAAAGAAAAGTAATGATGTAATGTGTACTCTATTATTTACTTGGAAAGGAAAATAATGATGTATTGTGTCAATTGTTTCTTTAATATGAAATGTTGCAATAGAAAGAAAAGAAAAGTTTATTTACTTTATCATTATGTATGTCTTTCCTTGTATTTTATTTGTGAAAGTAGAAATTTTTTATTTACCTAGTTTGGGGTTTGTATCAAGGATGGTGCGACTCAAGATGACTACAAGGAAGTCAGTGATAAGAAATGAGTGCTACCTCAAGGCCAAGAAGGAAAATAAACCATTGATGGAACCAACTATGACAATGTGATATGGCTTAGTGACACTGAAACCATTAGCCATGCATTATCCCATGTCAAACAAGAAAGGAAGAAAATCTGGGGAGCAACCAATTTTGTACCTCCTGTCTCTCTAGCAAAGTTTGATTTTGTACCACTTTGGGATATGCCCTCGGAGTGGAGCATTAGTCCTAATTTGATTTTTAGGGACCCTTGTGTACCCTCATTATCTGAAATTAATGTAATTGCCTCTAGTGGAGAATCTGAGGGATATATTCCCCAAAATTATGTTTTTGAAAGTGAGTTTGAAGGTTATGTTCACTTTGACTATGTTCCTGAACAACAAGTCTGAGGGATATGTTCCACTCAGTTATGTACATCTGAAAATGATTGAGGGATATTCTCCCCTTGACTATTTGAATAGTCATTCTATGTAACTCAATATTACAAATCACTTAGTAATTTAGTAATATTACAAATCACTCAGTAATATTAGCTTAAAAATTAATAAAATTTATAAGAACTAATTTTTTCAAATCACTAATTAATTTTTTTTTTATTCATAATGGTAGCTGAGTTGCTTTGATTATACTGATATCAGAAGAAACTACAACAGTAAGCCCTTGTCAAAATTTGGGCAGGAGAAAATGACATGCCAATCAACCATGGCCCAGAGGCTCTATCCAAAACCCGTCCCTTAAATATGCATTTATAGTCCTTTATACAAAAAGGAGGATCACAACATACTTAGTTTGATAATCTCCAAGGTCTGCACGAGTAAGAACAAGTGATGGCGTCTGGGGTGTCAAATCACTCCAAATTGTTGTGTGCCCAAACTCGATTTGAAGGGGCCTAGGAATTGTGAAAATCACTAATTAATTAATTTACATTGCAAACCAATAAATCACTTAGTAATTTATCAAATGTTCTAAAGATAGAATAGTTTTAGAATTTACTTATAATTTTAACCTTTTAATATTATAATTGTTATTTTCTCCGTAAATATTTTTTTTTAATTTTTCAAATTTGACATTTGATAACCTTTGATTGAGAGATTAATAAGAGTAATTAATATAGAAATAAAGGAATTAAACAATTTCGTAAAAAAAAATTAAAATTAATTACTTATTTATTTATTTTTCCAATCCCTCTTGGTTTTCGTTCCCTTTCTACTTTTGCCTCCTTTTATCTTGCCAAGTCTACTAACAATTTCACAATTCTCTTCTTTTGTCTTGATCTCTTGATGATGGATCATGAAGTTTGATCTGAAATGTTGAGAGAGGAAAAAAAACTCACATAGTCAAATCCAAAAGTTTTTTGCTCTAACATTATGGATTGTGGAAATCATGTCTACAAGGTAACTATTGGTCAAACAATAGAAGGTCATATATGGTACTCCAAGTCGAGTAGGGTGGGTGAACAAATGACTTTGCTCGTTAGTAGTGATTGTATTATAATACAAATACTTCGGCCAAAGTAAGTGCAAATGTCCCTGCATGCATTTGTTGGTTCATTGTGACCCAGATACTTAGCTTATCAAAGATATTGTACATAGTTGGAAGGTATCCATAGTTGTATGACGGTATTAGTTGAGTAGGGCACAACACCAAAGCTTAGATGGCAAAACTAAGAGGGTTCTTCACTAAACCCTTCGTTGAAGGGTAGGGCCACTTCTAGTTAGGAAAATGTGTGAGGGACCATTGGTTCATGGTTTGAGGTAAAGCACCTGAGTGACACTCTCCCTCTTGCCGATGAGATGTTGAGTCTTAAAAGATCGAAAGTATCTAGATATTGGATCTCTAACCTTGTTACTCTATGCTATTGTTTATCTTATTTAAATGAAATCATTGAAGCTGAAATGTAAAAGTAAAGATGTTTACTCTTTCAGTTTGAAAAGCATGATTAGATGATTTTTTATAATCTTGAGAAATCAGTAATGCAGATGCATATTACATTTTGTAAGGAAAATTTTATATCTCATTTTACCTATGATGTTAGTTATTAACTATTTGGTAAATAATTCATGGTACTTTTCTTGTAAGAAGGAAGAGGTTGTTACATCAACGCATTCCAATGTTTAGGATGGTAATTTGGCATTCAACACTTACCATTACTATAAAGGATTCACTTTGATCATAATCAAACACTTAGCACTTGCAAAAAAAAAAAAAAAATTGAGCCTCCAAACGACAAATTAGCTTAGAGTATGTTCATGTCAAGTTCATCAAAATGTTAATAAAAAAATTGAAACAAACAAATATGTATTAAAAACAATAATTTAAAACACAATTACTTTAGTCCTTGCACACTTCTGATTGAACATAAAATGAGATGTGCTTAAGATGTTGTCGATATGTGGGTGCTTGTTTCATCAGCATAACCTTAACATTATTTGAATGATGAAGTTATCAAAATTACTTTGTATTGATGATTGGTAGTGTAGATGAAGCATGAGATGCTCAATTTATAGACTTTTGGAGGGAGGAATAATGAATGGTTGAGATTTAATCATGAATTGCAATTGATTTTTAAGCCAATATTGAGAGATGACAATCATGGAGTTACAAATTATTTTAATTTTTAATTAAAATAATAATTATTGAGTTAAGTAAATTTATGGGTGAGTGCCAATAGTGGCATGACGTGATGGTTGAGGTGTTGTGTTGTTATTCTTGCCATCAAGGTTCAACGCTCATTGGGGGGAGGTGGGGGAATTGTTGAGAATTTATATGGAGATGAGATCGCAGCTCCGAGTCAAAAGTGTTTACTCCTCTTATAAAAAAAATAAAAATCATGAATAAGTTCAAAGTTAACTAATTACATAGATGGGTGAGATGACTAAATAAATGAAGGAGTTGAGTGCTTGCATGATAAAGCTGACTGAATGTATGACACAAACTAAGTGAGAGCATGAAGGGATCAACTAATTGCATGAGGGAGTTGAGTGTTTGCATAGATGAATGAATTGATATGACTAACAAGTGGATTAAATAGATTGGCGAATTAACTATTTTGATTGGATAGTTAACTCATGATGTGGATTTTATTAATTTATTTAATAGATAATATGAAATATGAGGTGGATTTTACTATTTTATTTAATTATTAATGGATAATAGAAAGATATTAAGAATTTTATTTATTTATTGAAATGTGGGAAATTAGTTCATTTTAACTAAATAATAAGAAATTATTTAAGTAAATGATAATAGATTAATGAATAATAAGATGATCATGGATATTCAATGAATAAAATGATAAAATAATAATGCATAAAAGAAGACCTATTTCAGTGTCTACAGGTTCAATCTGATGATCAAGTATAATAAAGGAAAAAAAAATTAGGGCAGCAAATTATTTTATTGTTATTGCTTTCCATCCAGCTTTCAACAATGATAATTGGTTTCCTAATGATCTATGATATGCTTTGCTTGACAAGTTCAACTTTATTAAAAGCTTTTGTTGTTGTGTAGCATTGAATACACAATTGAACTATTGTGTTTCCTCTCTGTGGCGGGCATCTAAACTCTAAAACTGAAACAATTGCCAAAGGTATTCAAGCTATCTAAAGAATTCAAAAAGCATATTCAAATCCAGATTCCCGGATGATCAGCAAATTGCTTATTAAATCTGAGAACATTGCTCTCAAGCCCATATGATAATAGAATAACAAGTGTATATCGTGTGCTCCATCAACAAGTAGATGAAGCTCTCTGTGATAGATCAATTGCTAGTCTTCTAGTTCCTTCTAATTAAAAAAAAAAAGCTATAAAGATGATTATTCAATTTCTTTAGTACACAAACATTAGTTCAGTCAAATGCTTCATTTATACCTTACTAGATGTTGTTTATTTCCATGTGCCAAGTTTGAGGATATGAAAAAATCCATATACCAGTCTCCCTCTAAAGATTTGGGTTGTCTACATACAAATAAATTGCAACACCAAAAATGTCACATTCAAAAAAGATAGATTGGATTGTTCCTCTATACTGTGTATTAGCTTTTACTGTTTTTCCCATACAATATGTTGTTACTTGGAGTTTGAGAAGGGATGTAAGCTATGTGGGTCACATGCAATGTTGGAATGCATCATATTCTGGTTATAATTGTTAACTTTGCAACTCAAATCAATGATTACTTGGAAACTCTAAACTATCTTGAGACGACCCGAGTGGAAGTTCCAGGCCAAAATGCAGCTTGTATAAAGGACTATTGCTTTTGACGAAAAGCATTCAAATTATATTAGTTTATACCAATCATATTTAAAATTAACTACTGAACCATGGAACATACTGGAGCAAAACACATTTCAAAAGCCATAAGTTGTGATTATAAATTCGGAAGGAATATTTATTTCTAAAAGATGTAACTAAAACATAACTTCATGAGTGCTCTTTATGAAAAAATAAAACCTCTATAGACCAATTAAAGTTGTCATGTCTTGTGACTTTGCATGTGGGGCCTCCTAGAAATCACATATCCTTGTGACGATAGATAATTTGGGAGATGCTGAAAACGGTAAAAGGACTTAGCCAACCCCTCAAATAACTCTTATCATATCATCAAAAATGTTAAATCCACAATAAGCCCCAGCAGATAATAGGAAATGAAGCTTCATGATTCAATCATTTTCATGCATTAAAAACATCAATAATGAGGACATGGAAGTGCTCCGTATATCTGCAATGTTTGAATCCATAGATTGAAATGTAATTCCAATCTGAAGGACTTGTTACCTCAAATAGGTTTAGTTCCAAAACTAATAGATATTTTTGCCACAATATATCTCTGGCATTATTGGCGCAATCACCTCACTACCTTGCTATCTACTACATGCCGACAGTATGCTGATATGATTTCAGGATGGCATCATCACTTCAAATAGGTTGACCTTTTGGAACTATTTTATCTTTTATCCACATATAAATTGGGATTAAGACAAAGTATGTTGATGCAATGCCTCCAATAATAAATCTCATGAGAAACACAAAAAGATTAAAAGGGCGCTTGACATCCTCAGCTTTGGGTCCAAGCTGTATATTAAAACAGTACAAAACAGAAAAATGGTTAGGTCCATCTTCAGGAAATTATCATTGTGCGAACATAAATAATAAAATGGATGAACACATTCACAAAGCATTCGTACACAAGTAGAGACTGAGATGCTTCACAAACTTGTAGAAGTGACAAATATGTAAGTTTGCAATAATCACACTTGTTTAGGTTGTCTTGGAAGTTGGACAAATCTCAGGATCTCCTCTGACACCAGGCAAATCCTAACACCAAATCCAAAATGACACGTAAAAGTTGCTTTATTTCTCTCAATGATCACACAGACCAAGCAACAGCCCCTTAACATAAAAGATCAAATTATGATAGCATGTAATATTGAAGAAACCAAAACTAGTTTATAAATGTCAGGATCCTGACTTTAAAGTAGGCAAATGTCTGTATTATTTATGTGATAGAAAGTGATCCAAGGCCCCTACACTTGTTGAGAAGAGGTGACCATTTGTATTGAGAAGACATAAGAAAATAAAGCCAAAGGAAGAGGAAGCATAAACCTGATAAGTGAATGTCAAGACCTGCTCCCCAAGAAGATTTACCTTGTCTCCCTCCATACCTTGCTAGGGATCAACACACCACACACGACCATGATTGATCACTATATTAAGAAATAGAAAGTGATCTTCTTGATTGCTTTGAGGATAATTTAAAATTTCACTGACAAGAAGCTACATGGTCAACTAAATTGCTTTCCATAATTTTTCCCAACTTTCAAGTGATAATTGATAAGTAGGGTATTATCAACTGTTGGATTAGTTAACATGTTATCAAGCATAGAATGGGAATTAATCAAGTCCTTACACCCATGTATGCTATTCATATAGGAGGCACATGGGTGATTAATGGCTCAAAACGTTGGGCACCTTTACCATGACTTTCAAGAATTATTCATATGGTTCACTTTGAAGGGAAAAGAGCAGCTTAACGGCCTTAAATGCTCACAACCATTTAGGCTATTAGTTCCCACATAATTGAGCAGCTTTATAAGAAAGGGGTGCAAGGAGCACTCAGAAAAATCTTTTCTATGGCAGCTCAACAAGTCCCACAATACCTTATGGAGAAGCTATATAGAATACACAATAAGCATGATCCTTCCAAGGTGCTTCTAAGGGATTGTTGCATGCCCATGTGCAAGATCATGCAGCTGATCAAGCACCAAACAACCATCCGTTTGAGTTTCCTACCCTCAAGTAGTTAAGAACATTAAGGCTCTCTAAAGGAATTTTTGGATAAATTGGCTACTACTGCATTTTGTTAGAAATCATGCTTGCATTTTCCACCAAAGATAACTCTCATAAGGAAAAATTGTTGGTGTGTTCTGATGTGGATACCTCAGACTTTTGTGCCCCAAGGAGACTACGACCTATAAACATGTTCTGGAAATGGTGGGTTTCAGCAAGACATTCATGGTTTGATTGTGATGCCTCACAAGAAGAGACTATTGAAGCCTTGACATGAAAACATAAATACATTGCTTTTGAAAGTAGACACCTTACAAGCAAAAATATAACTTGATTCCACTTGTGAGGAGGGGACATTGTCCATGTTGCTTGAAGTTATGCTATGGGAGGAATGCCTTACTGGAAGATATTTCGAAGTTTAGACCCACCATGATTGATTCCAGTATGTTTAGAACAACAGATGACAAGAAAAGGGCAAAAAAAATTGGGTCATCAAAATGCTGCACCATAACTGAGATTATTTACAGGATGAGCAAAGATAATATTATTGCAGTTCTCTCTCACAGGAAATGGAAGACACGTTACTCTTGCGGTCCATCTCTCACATAGGATCAACTTGGATTGACAGCCATAAGGAGTAGCAGAATGGTTCTGCTACTTGGCAAGTAACTTATCAACCAGAGATCAAACAAAGCCCCTTTGATAAATTTTATTGGTAGGGGAGTTTTCTTTTGGTACAGGATTCTACTTGAATCTAATCAACAAATCAAGAAAGTATTTTGAAGGTTTGAAAGGGAGCATACAAAAGTTTGACCTTGTATGTCGAATTTCTCAAAGAAATAAGTGCAGATCCAGTGAGAATCTACAACACTTGTATCCCTTACCCATTCCTAATTGGTGGTGGGATAACATCTCCATGGACTTTATTCCCAAAACAGACAGCATGTTATAAGAGTGGTAGTCAAAGCTTATTAATTATGCACATGTTTGCAGTGTATAGTTCTCCTTAATTCCCATAAGAAGAAAAATATTTGGCTTCTCCAAGAGAATTTGCAGGTAGCACAAAATTGGTTGAAACAATGGGAAGAACAGTGGAGTGAGCATCATTTTCTAAAGGTCAATTGGATTTTCTTTAGGCTCTATCATCATAAACAATTCACACTCAAGCAATAAAAAAATGAAACATGTCACCAAATTTTACAATCTTTACAATAATCTTTGTAATATTGGAGATGTGACGTATCCTATTTATATATGTACAATATTTCCATGCATCTTGCTTAAGAAAGTTACTAAGTTTCAACCAACAACTTCCAAGTGCAGACTAAACTTCTAGAACTGGATAAGTGATTGCTTTTTACAAAATTCCATAACTGTGAATTGTAAGAAGTTAGATAGCAACAAAGCAAACTGAAAAGATAGCAAGAGGCTCCCAGAGCATCAAAAAATCATGACAGCATTACAAAGTGATTAAAAAAACTATATCATGTAGTACTGAGATAAAACTGTAGATATCACAGAAAGAAAGATGAGAAAAGACATATCCTCGAGCAAGTGTTTTCAGTCAATGGCAATCTCCTATGGTCTCCCTCATTGTTTTGCTTGGCTCATTGTTCCTTTTAGTTGATCTACAAGCAGCAGCAGACACCTTGCCAGTCAGTTTGAAGAAACTAATAAAGGAGTGGCAAGGAAAGGTGGTTGGCTCAGCTGTGGCACTCGCCATGGCTTTTTTCCTTTTTTGGCTGCAACCTGCTGAATTGTCTTGTTCAATTGCTTCTTATTCTTTTCAGCAGTTAAGATGACCTCAATAGCTTCAAAAAGGTTGATTAAATTATGGTGGCTGTGTAAAAGGTTGTTCACATATTCCATGAGTTTCTTATTACCTTTCTGAAAATGGCAAATGCTTTCAGACTGCTGGTGCAAAAGGTTGACTATTATCTTCATGAGGCTTCAAAGTATCTATCTCTATCCTTGGTTTAGGCAAAAACCTTGATGAGATGCAAGAGGGTAGAATTGATGTTGGAAAGAGCACGGTGCAGCTGCTCCTTATAAGGGTCCTTAAGAATTTCAGGAAACCACTTCAGGGTAGTGGTTGATGGAGAGGGATAGCTAGAGGAGTATTAAAATTTTCTTAGCTAAACATATGTGAGGGAGGAGACTCAACTTAGATAAAGTGATTGTGGAAGGTCCTTGGCTGATCCGGGGCAATGAAAGCAACAAAGTGAGGGATAGAGAGTGTTCTACCCATTGGGGGTGTGAACAGCTCCCTAATATTGAGTACCGGAGAAGGTTTGATATATTCAACTTCATTTATGTATGGATGAAAACCAGCCAAAACGTTAGTTTTAATTCTTGGGTGGGCAATGTTAGTACTTGAATCAATTCTTGAGCGAAAAGTTTTGCATCTCTATCATATTGTTGTTCAAAGATTTCAAATAAAACAGAAGTATATGCATCAAAAAAATGGTGATGCTATGTATAAAGAAGAGAAATATATTTTGCTTAAGTAAACAATAAATTCAAAATTGTCTATGAACTGAATCTGCTTAAGTGCTGAAATTATTGTGGGTAGTTCCAAATTTGAATGAAATGAGTAAAGAAATGAAAACACAAAAAAAAATAGAGCTTGGAGTCGGCCGAGAGCGTACTTGGTCGGCCGTGAGTTGATATAGTCGGCCGAGAGTGTACTTGGTTGGTTGTGAGTCATAAGTAAATAAGACTTTAGTTAATATTAATAATACATGTACTTATGCTATGCACGTGTCATTTTAGTTAGTTGTTCCTAAAGAAGTAATTAGTTATAATGAAAGGACACAACGGTTGGTACCTCAACCACCGCCAGCATACTATATGTACTTGAGTCATGTAGTCGGGAAGGGGACGGTTCTACTATGCTATGCTATGTTCTGTCTGGAGACATTATGATGTAATTGCCGAATATTGAATAAAGAAATATATCTATGTTCTGTGCGATTGCCATGTGATTATTATATGCTGTCAATGTTATTTTATATTTTTGTTTACTCTGTACGTCATTGTAACCGTAGCAAGTAAACATTTGCCGTTGTTGCCTAAGCGAATTCGGTAACCACCCAAACAAGAGAATGGTGTTGTGATGAGGCAACCGACCGAAGGGCCGATACAAGCAAACAAGGATCGTGAAGATGCTCTAACGGAAGACCTCTGCAGTTTGTGGGAAATCTCGTTAAAGGACCACATACGGAGGGAGGCTCTCAGGTGAGAGATCCCTCAGGAGGTCATTTGGGATAGACTGCGCATCAACGAAGAGGTCGACCATCTTCTTACCAGACTACCAAGACCTTCGGGCGGAGGAGGATCAGGAACGCCGAAGGCAACAAATCTTGCAACGGTACGAAGAACGAACCAAATGGGAAGAGGAGGAACGAGACACTAGCCGAAGACGTACCCCTGGCAACAAACAATGGTCGCATGAATGACCTGTAATGCCCGTACAACCAAATAAAGATAAGAACCGAATACCATTCGGGCACAAAGTGGAGGAGGACAAAGTTCGGTGATCATTGAGAGTACAGGAGCAAGAAAACCGGCAACGAAGATTAAGGCAAGTTGACAAAGAATTGAATGAATATTTAATTGAGATAAATCAGAGTATAAAAAGAACAAATTCTAATCTTGAGAAGATAGACCAATCCATTAGTAGAGCACATCAGAGTTTTGTGGAAGGGAGGGATGAGGAACCCTTCATCACCCCGTACGTAGAAAAATATAAAAGCCGAGAAAATGAAGATGAATTGAGTGGAGAACTTGAGAACAACATCCAACACATTCGAGAGTTGTCCATATCGGACGACGACGAAGTGCTGAGGACTGGGAGATCTGAGCCCAAGACCCCTTGGCAGAGGGAGCACCGAAGTGGGACCCAGGAAACTCAAGGTGTAGAGGACGCTGACGAAAGACGGGGGAGTGACTCGTACGTGGCCGAGAGTGCAAGTGACGCACCGGAACATAACGGGGAAATCGGTCTAGTTGGGTCCAATACACAAGGAGGACAACGAGGAAGGATGGTGACTCTAGAACGACAGAAGTTGCCGAAGTTTATGGGGAATGGGTCAGATGATCCAGTACGACACTGCAAAACGTGTGAAACAATCTGGATAGCGAGTGGAGAAGATGACTCGGATAACTGGTTGAAAGTGTTTCCAGCGACACTTAGAGATAGTACCATTGACTGGTACTCAGAACTAGATCAAGCACAAAGGTCATCATGGAGATTACTCAAGAAGGCCTTTCAGGATGAATTCAAATTACTAAGGAATGACAGTGAGATTGTAGCAGAAATCTACAGTACGAAGCAAGGGAAGTGCGAGAGTGTGCATACTTATAATCGAAAATTGAAGGATCTGTTGGGCAAATTGGAGACACAACCAGCGGATGGCCTAAAGAAGCGATGGTTCATTGAAAGCTTGCTTTCATCGCTGAGGAAGAAGATGAAAGTCGTGCCTCCATCGTCGTACGCTGAAGCATACAATCGGGCAATGGATATAGAAAGCGAAAACAAAACATCCTCCCGAGGGAAAAAGAAGACGGACGACGAGGAGAGTACAGACGACAGCGACGGTGAATCCAGGACCGTATAAGCACTCAAGAAAGATATGATGCAAATGATGAAAGAATTGAAGGTCGACAAAGAGAGTACGAGGGAAGCAGCACGAGGACTGTGGTGTACAGACTGCAATGGGGAAGGTCACACGAAGGTGAACTGTCCGAAGAAGTTATTTTGCGATATCTGCCAAGTGATGGGACATCCCGTCAAGGAATGCCCATACAACTTAAAAGCCAGAAGTGCACAAGTACTCTTCGCTCAAGGAGAACCGTCGACACCGCCAAACACAACATCGAAGCCCCAGTACAATAGCAATGCATCCCCTGGAGGTTACCGAAGCAATAGGAGTCCGAGGAACAAAATTACAGTACGACAATAAAGGACGACCCATGATCCAATGTTGGAAGTGCAACGAATGAGGTCACTTCACCAAGGACTGCCAAAATGGCCAAGGTTCGAGAGGAAGATTGTGTAAGTGGTGTGGACCAAGCGACCATGAAGATAGTGAATGCCCCAAGCAAAAGGGTATCCATATGCTGGAAGTAGAAGAACAAGAGGTACTGGCGATCACCAGAGCGCAAGCAAAGAAGGCAACCTACCCAGATCCATGTATGGAAAAACAAAGGATGACAGAAGCAAAAGCCGAAGTGGAACTCGCGATGGCGAAGGAGAACAAAATATCTTTGGAAAAACCAGAAACCTCTCGGCGGTCGGAGGCAGAAACCAACATCGTACGACAGGTACTGCAGACCATCGTACCAATCAAAGTAATTGACCTTCTCCAGACATTGCCGTAGTTGGGACTCGCAATGACAAACATCCTCGGGGATGTCAAGCAATCGCGAGTGGAGGACCAAAGGCAAGAATTGGTACCAGATTCACCACTGTACGGTGAACAAACCATTGACCTCGTACTGATCACGATGAACATCGGGAAGATGTTGACGGTTGTGCAGATGGAGATCGGAGGGAATATCTTGACAAATACTATTGTCAACGGAGGATCGAGAGTCAACGTACTACCCGAAGACACATGGAAGAGCCTCGGGAAGCCTACACTCTGGCCACCGACATTCCAACTTGTCGGTGTCGATCAACATGATATCAAGCCGTTGGGAATGTTGATGGCACAAAAGGTGATTATTGAGATGCAACAGTTTTTGCTAAATTTTGCTGTCATCCCATTGCAGAGGAAGGTGTACGATGCATTGCTTGGATGAGGGTGGTTAGTGGCAGCCAAGGCGAATCATAATTGGAAAAGAAATACACTGTCCATAGAGAATGATGGGAGGAAGTACGTGATCGACTTGAAGAATCAGGCTGTCAGTGAAGAACTGGCATCTTCTGAATCAGAATCTGACGGGGGAGAGTCGAACATGGACGAAGATAGGAAAGCAATGGAACCTAACGAGGAGGGTGTACTTGAAATCTAGAGTTGCTCGAAAGACGAGACAAGTTCGTTGAATGGCCTATTTCATTGGCAGATGGAAGATTATGAGGTGTTCCAGCGAGAGTGTAACATGTTGCAGATTGGAGAAATCCAAGAAGGAGAAGAGAATGGCACGTCTAGCCAAACACTTCTAGCTGAGTATGGAGAGTACAAAGAAAGAGTATCAAAATCGGACGATACGCCAACCCACAAATCCGAACAGGTACGAGATGGAAAAATTGTGTTAGAGCCAAAAAATGAAATAAATAAAGTTGAAGAATTAAAAAAATTTAAAAATGAAGTGAGAGAAAACAAAGACAAAGAAGGAAAAAGTGATAGAGGAGAGAGAAAAAAGACGAAGGAGAGAGAAAGAATGCAAAAGGAGAATATTAAAAGAATCAAAGCAAAGAAAATAAAAATTCGCCAAGCCCCAGCCATCAAGGGCGTACAACCATTTAAAGAAATTGGCAAGAAAAATAAAGTTCGACAAAAATTAAAAGCATCAAGGTAGTACGACCATTTGGAGAGAGCAAAAGCTTGGTGAAAATAAAAAATTGCCAAGCGGACAAAAAAGAGAAAGATCCGTATGGTGACAAGGAAGGAGCCCGTACGACAACAAAAGGCAAGTCAACAAGGACCCTACGGAGAGCAATCACACAAGTTGTACGCCCAAGCCAAGAGAAGTTCGTACGGGGTGGAGAGGAGACTGTACGACAAAACCAAAAGAAGCCCGTACATTGTGGGAAGGAGGTCGTACGGCAAAACAAGAAGTTCGTACGCTATGAGCAAAATTGCGTACGGAGAAGGAAAGAGGGAGTCGTACGCCAGGAGACAAAGCATGTATGACGGCTAGGAGAGAACTCAGGACGAAAGTCCGTACGGGCTAATTCATTCGCCGTACACTGGAAGGAGATGGATGTCGTACGAAGGATTGAGGATGTCGTATGGGTGGCACAGAGAAAGAGGGTTCGTACGACTAGGAAGATGCATCGTACGTTGGAAGTTGAAGGAGGCCGTACGGAAAAATCAGGAGGAACCCGTACGTCGTGAGGAGACCGTACGACATAACAGGGTGTCTATACGTTGTGCAAGCAGGACGTCTGTACGTTGGGCAAGCATGAATTCTGTACAAATAAACTTGAAGAAGCTCGTATGGTTGAGACAGGGAAAGGCCGTATGCGTGAATTGGACGAAGGTCCTCCAGATGAAACAAGAGGTCGTACAAGGGGAAGAGGTCGTACCACACATTAATCTCTCGGTCGTACGCATCATCATCAGGAGGGTCGTACCAGTTAAAAAGCAAAAAGTCATATGTACCAAGCAAATAAAGACCGTACCAAGTATTGAAGTAAAGTCTAAGAAAAACAATACAAAATCTGTATTTTTCAGCTTCATCAACACTATTTGGAAAATGTGGAAAAATCATGAAAATGAGGCGTGCCATGCAGTTTCAAGTGGTTTCAGAAGTGTTAAATTAGTCTTGGTGGCGGGGGCGTTGTCCGTCAACCCCGCTGGGGGTGCTGCCCCTTGACCCCGCTGGGGGCGTTGCCCCTAGACCCCCCTCAGATTTATTGGAATTGCCAAATTGTAGTACAACCAACCATCATAGTACAGTCACAGGGGCAATTGCCTTTCGAGCAAATGAGAGTTGCAACCTTCGAGGAGAAGTTGGCAAAGAGAGATGGAGTATTGGGAGAGTGACAACTAATTGGCAAAGAAGAATCAACTATTGGTAGAAAAAGATACACAGGTGGCTGATGTGCAGCGATTTTCAGCCGAGGGGGAGAGTCAACCACAGGGAAAAGACAAGGAATTGGCTAGTACCAAGCAAAAACTCGAGTTGGTAGTTTTGGTTTTCAATTGCTTGGAAGACAACTACTTTTGGGGGGGGATGATGTAGTCGGCCGTGAGTTGATATAGTTGGCCGAGAGTGTACTTGGTCGGTTGTGAGTCATAAGTAAATAAGACTTTAGTTAATATTAATAATACATGTACTTATGTTATTACGTGTCATGTTAGTTAGTGTTCCTAACAAAGTAATTAGTTATAATGAAGCGACGCGACGATTGGTACCTCAACCACCACTAGCGTACTATATGTACTTGAGTCATGTAGTCGGGAAGGGGATGGTTCTACTATGCTATGCTATGTTATGTCTGGAAACATTATGATGTAATTGCCGAATACTGAATAAAGAAATATATCTATGTTTTGTGCAATTGCCATGTGATTATTATATGCTGTCAATGTTATTTTATATTTTCGTTTACTCTGTATGTCATTGTACCCATAGCGAGTAAACAGAGCTCACCATAAGGAATTCACCTTGGAGAAACTCAATGTGTGAAAATCCTAATAAACTAAGGCTCTGCCTTCTTTTGCCACAATCCTCTTGCAATCTTACAGGGCAATTTGCCTTCTTCAGCCCCTGAGAATGTTAGCAATTTTCTCTACAATTTGCTTCAACACAATCTCGTACATTGCATAGACACTCTACAACTCCCAAAACACTCAACCAAGAAGTTTTACATGACCTTTAAAGGGTCAACATATACAAAAATCCAACAAATGGACGACCAAACAAGGTCCAAATGACATTAGCCTTCAAAAGGATGAAATTCCAAGCATGAGTTTTCTTGGATCTGCTTGGCTCTGTTATTTTGTCTTTTCAGTGTGGATTTGGCATGCTCTGAACTTGTCCAGTTGTTATGCTCTCTACAAGATTGGTTAAGCTGAAGACAAACTTGCCTAGTGAGTTCAAAGGCAAGTTCGTCTATAGACAAACACATCACATATGCTGATTTTCAGAAGTACCTTAAGCCCTAAGATGTCTGGATCACCCCTAAAACTCTCTACAATTGTGACTAGCCTCTATGTTTTCTATCATCTATGTTATGCGCTAGATTGCCTTGTTAGGAGAACTAAAAGTAATTTAGGTTGCAACACTTAATCATTTTGACCAATTTATGAGATTAGTGGCCTAGTTGAACTGAAATCTACTTACTTTTGAGATCTAATTTGAATTATACCTTCCCAATTAGGAGGCTGTTGATACCTAGAAATGTAAGGATTCAACATGAGGGAACAAATCCCCCACATTCTTCTTAGAATTCCACTTGAATTTATTTAGTAATTGTCTTTTCAACCCCACTAGCAAGTGTTCCTGCTTTACTCTCCTTGACATCCTCACTTTATTCTACAAAATATCCTTGCCCAATTCTTATTGAGCATTGGGTGCCAGGTCTCCAATGGAAGGCGACAAAAGTCTTTTTTCTTCTTCATATACCCTAGAAGACTAAAAGCGCCTTGAGATTCAACATTCACAACTAAGTATAACATCGTACATCGAGACAGGTCTAGTTTGAACGCATTAATGCTCAATCATTCAAGAATCTCAAATAAACCATACTTAGTTGTTTTCAGCTTTTCGCTTTATAGTAGAATCTTTCTTTGCTTAACTAAAGCCACACTTTGTTCCCAAATCAGGACTTGCACTCAACACTATGCTAATCATGTCTTTCTTTATTTTCCGCTTGAGACTCTCTCAACTTCTCTTACACTTTGAGATGTGTTTGTCTTCTCTTCTCGACATTTTCAACTTGGCAGATTTTGAAATCCAATCTATCTCACTCTCTTTGAAAATTTTATTGATATTCATGATTGTGTTTACAATTGGAGACAAAGAATCCTTATAAAGACGATGTTTCTAAAAAGAAACAATCATAACTAAAGCTAAAAAAACAGACTAAAACTAAAGCAGTTACTAAAAATGACTAGGTTAACTAATAAAGCGAAGATGACCATTATTATTACATTTATTATTTTAATACCCTCCCTTAATGGTCATCGTACAAACAAAAACTAAGTCTACCCATATTGTGTTGGTCATCAAAATGCATAGTATGCACACTCCTTTTGCTCAGTTTGCTCTGCCACGTGAGCACTTTGCTGAGATGCTTCCTGGTTGGTCTTCTCATCAGCCAACCGTTTTCTACAATACCTCTGTATATGACCAATCTTCCCACAGTAATGGCAAGAAATAGACTTCTTCTTGGAGTTCTCTGAATCGCCTCGTCCTTTTTGCTGAGTAGATTGGCCTTTGTCAATGTCCTTGGCAGTAAATGCTTGTTCAACACTAGGAGACTCGCTGCTGCTCCCAAACTGCTTCCTCCACCTATCCTGCTGCAATAGCTTCTTGCACAGCTCATCGAACTTCAAGTCAACATTGGTGGATATAATGTTGAGCGTTTCGATGAAGTGCTCGTAGGAACGTGGCAAACTCTTCAAAGTGATCACCACCATATCCTCCTCTTCCATCTTACAACCAATGGCCTCCAATTGATCGCGAATATTTTTTATTTTCATCAAGTGCTCCTGCAAGGACACTTGGTCATCCATCATAATAGAAAAGAGCACATTCTTCAAAAAGATAGCCCTGCTCTTGTCCGAGGTTTCATGAAGATCTTTCAAATGCTTCCAAATCTCCGCAGCAGACTTACCAGAAGGTATTTCTAGTAACATCTCATCGGTGACAAATAATTTGAGAAGCATGATGAACTCCCTATT
The DNA here is from genome assembly GCA_007115665.2 of Sequoiadendron giganteum. Lineage (NCBI taxonomy): Eukaryota > Viridiplantae > Streptophyta > Pinopsida > Cupressales > Cupressaceae > Sequoiadendron > Sequoiadendron giganteum. Next base: position 369,351,819 of record CM021100.1, on the reverse strand, counting down.
GCCTCCATTATACTTGTCCTAATCCTTCCCAACAGAAGTGGGACAAGTTTCTATACCTAGGACAAGCGCATCCAGACACCGATGCTCCAAGATGGTAAGCATCCTTTGCTTCCACGTGTTGTAATTCTTTCCATTGAACCTCTGCAAACTTTCCAACATAACATTGGACAAAGTTGCCATCCCTCCCGTTTTCCAAAGCACGAAAAATGAGGTAACTCTGTGATCAACTGGCAAAGCATTGGACAATCAACTGGCACAAAAAATGAGGCACGGAAAACGATGCACCCAGAAAAATCTAAGACCAACCCAGTTGAGCTCTCAAAAAACCCACAAGGAATCTGAAATCTAAAAAAATTCCAACTTCAGACGAAGAAGATATTCTCAAAGCCTCGCCGCTGGTCAGGTTTTAAAAAAAAAAAAAAAAAACACTGAAAAACGTCTCCAAAAATTTCACAAATTGTATCCAGATGCAAAGATAGATGGCGCCTAGAAGGTAGAAGAGACGCGCGACAGTGAACGAGTCAAAAACGCATCGAAAACCAGGTGAAAATCACAGCAGAGGAGAGCGGCCAGAAGACAGAGAAACACACGTGTTGGTGTGTGTTTTGAATACGCCACCGAACACAGAATAAAATGCCCAAGGACACTTTATCCTCTCTTGAAAAGTTAATGCATAGGCTAAGAAGATTATGCAATAACTCCAATGTTTCTTTGGTCAGGTCATGACATGTGGATAAGGCCAGTGGGCGTTGTGATTTGCTGGTAATCACAAGGGGACTTACGTTAAATTTGTTTGCAAGCTGAGGACTTAGACAGTTTTATCATTGAGGGCTCTTTCCATCGGATATTTTAGATTTTCCAAAAAAAATGCAAAAAGGCAAGGGTTTAGAAGTCTAAACTACTCCTAAGAAATCAAGAGACGACAATGACTAGATGAAATGGGATAAACCACACTTTGTTTCGCCTCTTTTGGACAACTACGCAAAGCGGGTGCAATCTTCAACAGAGGTGATGATGATTTTCATGCTTGAATAAATAATTACCCAAACTGAAGTTAAGAATCCACAACTTAAGAGCTCAGGCTAACTTTACACATTGAATGCAAATCATCCATTCAACAAAAGTATGAGCTAAATTTCATCCACCACTGCTATCAAATCTATCATTCACTTAACAAACATTCAAATGAAAATACTAATTTAATTCTACTCTAAGTGTTGAAGGAGAAATATGAGAACCTTGCACACTACTTGAAAACAAAAGTGGTTCTTAGCAAATCATGCACAAGAGCTTTTATAAACGAAAATAGTTTTCTCCCAACAATCTCATACAACTCACTTCACAAATTACAAATGAGTGTATGCAAGTTTATATAGAGTTCCAAAAAATGAATAAACGGCTCAGATTAAAAATGAGCCAACGGTCGAGATTAAAACAAATAAACCCTAATTAGGGTTTCCCAAAATAACTTTAGTAGACAAAGAGTTGACAAGGTGAGATGGCGCTTGGAGCTATTTTCAAGGAATTACATCCCTATCCTCCCGCGTTGCTGTGTGTTCGATGAATCTGGACACGATTAAGGCAACCTCTTCCATAGTGACCTGCGGAAGCATTCCAATCCTGAACTCCAGTCCGTCCATACTCTCGACGCATCTGACAAAGATGTTTTCCCATTTTGGCTCAGACCTCATGAAAGATTCCCGGATGTCAAGGAAGTTCGCCACTTTAGCCCAATTCTGCTTTAGGATAGGCCCAGTGATGGAAAAGAACTCTGCTCGCACATTCCTCTTCAAAGCCTCCAGCTGCAAGTCGTTCTCCGAAATAATCTCTCTGTCCAGGATGTCCGCCACCATATTGAGGATCTTGGTATGGACTGCTCTAATCTGCTCTTCTACCTTAAGCCCATCAACCTTTACTATTTCCAAGACTTCACCTCGTGCTGTTAGTGCCCAATACCAAGTATGGAAGTCATAAGCTGCACCTGCTGCAATGACGCTGTAGAAACCCCTGTTCTCACTTTCTCTGAAACTGCTTGTTTTGATTTGTTTTCGAACGTTTTTTGGTTTTTTTGATGTTTTTGTGCATAAAGGTAAAATGCGATTTTGAAAGGGAAATGCTAATAAATTTCAATAAAATACCACAAGTCTACAAATGCTAGAAACTGATTGATTTATTGATGCCAGTACATTCATTGATCTTTTATACTGATTACAAACGAGATCTGATAACATGCAACTAAAAAAAACAACAATATTTAAAAACCTGGTTTTGCTGATTGCAGCCACCAGAATGATGAAGAAAATGGCACGGTTCCCAATAAGGTCACTTTCTCCCCCTGACAGATGATGGCAAATGAACCCTGAAGTATCTGCGTCCCATTTGGTGAAGTTACAGAGCAAAAAGAGAAGGCGTTTTTCCTTGAAGAAGAAGTACGACCTTTTAATGATGGTACGGCCCTGCTGTAGGAAGGTACGGCTATGACAGCAGCAATGGATAAAAGTACGGCCCTTGGAGGATGTGTCTCTAGCTTGCAAAGTGGACGCCTAGCATAAAGAACTCTTCCCAGATGAACTCCGGATCAAAATCCTGAATGATGCAACAACTGTGAACTCTGTGACAACCTCTAAATGAGGCTATCTCTTTGACTGGCAATAAATCAGCTGATATTTCACAGCCTCTGAACTACACACATTGAAGATGGCACGTTCTCCAATGCAAGTTGAAAACTGGAACCCTTGGCTTTGTTCTCAGAAGAAAGACTTAGCAAAATTCGATTTCGATCATAATGAGCTCAAATCCCATTGAAAACCCTTATATCCCTCAAAAGTTCGAATTTTCTCAATTAGGTATCATTTAAATAAATTCAAACTTTTCTTTTTAATTTTTCAATAGTTTCAATCTCACTTTTAATTATAAATTATAATTAAAAGTGGCCCCCCTTCAATGATGGTCGACCCCTTGAGACAATCACTTAAGTTATAATATTAATTAATATTATAACTTTATAATATAAGCTTCGATAATTAATATTTAATTTAACAATTAAAATATTAATATCTCCCTCGAAATATATCCGATTCACGAACCGTCTAAAGCAGGTGAATAAGTGAGTGATTCTGCACATGACCAAACCATACTGCTAAGAATAGCAGGGGTGCTCCACTAAATTACTAATACTGCTAAAAATAGCAATTCAAGCAAAAAGTGTCTGAAAGATCCCGAACGAAAGCCAACTGGTAAAACTCTGACAACAGAAGCCAAGCCAAGCTCCATCAAGACCCTCTATCCATCCTATCAGCCTACGAGGGTCGCATAATAGGCTAATCATAAGCTCTGAGAGATGTCAACTAGAAGGGGACATTACAGACGCCTCCATCTATCAGCTCTTGCTTTGGAATCCCTTTCAAAATCCTATGGCAAGAATTATCCTTTCCTGTACATCCGGAAGGCCATCCCACATCTCTGCCAAGGCTGCCAGTCTAGAGAGTAAAGAAGTGGCCTAACCATAAACCAAGTTCAAGCTCTCCATGAATGTATCAGCTTCCATGCCTTTGACTGTTATCCACTCTTTGGCCTCCCTAGCCGTAATCCTGTCTTCCTCTATATCCTTTGCCGCCTCCTGTGAAGGGTTAGGGAGAAGAGGAGTTGCCGTGCTATCTTGATCAAGTGGCTTGATCAGATGTTGGATATATTCTCTCAGACGCTCGATTTCCTGCTGACACTTTCCTCTTGGCCACCTCCTTTGCCAATCTCGACTTGATAGTGGACACAAAATTGTCCAAATCTTCAATTTCCTGGCCCTTCGTGGTTGGACCCAAGTCAATGGTAGTTATGGCATACTCATGAGGGGCTACATCCTCCTGTGGCTTGTCTACTGTTGGCACGGCGATCTGCACAGTTCGGTTGCCATCATCATCCCTCAGTATGCTTGAGAACTTCTTGGCTGGCTTTCTGACTGAAGTTTGTGTGAGTCTGGCCAAGAAGTTTGCCGTATCATCCTCTTCTGGCTCTTCCGCCGGCACCTGTATTTTCATCCTTTCCTTTAGCCACTCTGGGATTGTGAGCTATTCCACACCATCTTCTTTCGGCATATCTTCTCTAGCGGGAACGTCCAAAATTCCTCGAAGGGCTGAAATCATTCCCTCCTAAAAGTCATCATTTTGGGCGCCTACATTGTCATCATCAAATCCCAATATCTCTGTGCCCGTGGGAGATGGTGGTTCATCATCATCCGGCTGAGGCTCCATATTGTCCTCTAGAATCGGAGAAGGATCCCTAATGTCTGCCAATGAAGCATCCACCATAGCCAGAATCTCCTCGATGTTTCTAGAAGCGGTAGAACGTGAAGGCTCTACCCTTATTTGCTTCTAAATCAGCTCCTTGCCTGCAGTTATCTCCTTCCTTTTCCTGGAAGTTGTGGCCTCTACCATGTCCACACACTGAGACACTTCCGCATTAGAAGAATAGGACTCCATTTCACTCAACATATCATAAGTTAGCGTCACCTTCATCTGCCTGAGCTCCTAGATCTGCTGGTCAACCCACCATTGCATGTATTTGACAACCGGTCTCATCAGCGTGTTTAAGTCAGCATGTTCAGGTTCTAACCATCTGACCGCAGGCAATGGCAAGCTCTCGTCAAGGTGCGGCTGTACTTGTTGTCCATCCTCTTCCAACTAATCCAGCACTCGCCAAAGCTCAATCGCCCTGATCAGGCTAACAAGCAACCTAGACCACATCCTCCGTCTGACCTCAAACTCATCTGCAGCATCTGCCCAGAAGTCTTCTAATTCGACCCTATGCCTATATCTTCTTCCATCCACAGCTTTGATGTGATGATGTGGGTCGAAGTGGTCCCTAGACGGATAGGTAGCATCGTGAAGTATCCTCCCTCCCTGAAGTATCCTCGTAATGTACATGAGGAAGGCATCGTGAGCTCGCCTGAAGTGGGATTTCTTGACCAACTGCAGTTGCAGGTAGCAGTCGTAAGCCTTCAACTCATTTTCGCCATTGCCGACTATGCCTTTGCAGATCAAGCCTGCATACCTGTACGTCCTTGCCAACATGTAGATGACATAGGAACTCATATAAAAAGTCTTGGTCTTTTCCAGGTTAACCAACTACTCATGGAGGTTGTTGCTTATCATGCGTGACCAGTTGAACATTTTGACCCCTTCTGTTATATCCTCAATAAAATAATACATCCAAGTCTCGAAGGGTGCTCCCAAAGGGTTGCCAACTATCCGATTTAGTAGGATAATAATATCCCCGTAATCTTACTTGAAGTCTGTGCGCAACAGCTTCTTCAGCATCTTCTTGGCTGACGCTCTTGGCTTGTCCAACCATGACTTGTTGATGTTGGTAGCACAGAGATCCAACTTGTCATCATACAGTCTCTGTGCGTCCTCCTTGGTCTTGTAGACTGTCTTGGGATATGTAGGAATGCCAAAAGCCTCTTGTATGGCCAACTCTCCTAAATGAGCCAGCATTCTTCCATCGGGTGCAACAATCCGTCTTTCCTTAGCGTCATAATGGAGGGCGCATTCTACCATCAGCTTAGCACACTCAGTTGCAGGCGGGAATCCGACAGCTTGAACAATCCCGTTCCTCATCATTCTTTTGGCAATACGTGTCGGCAGGAACCCGTCGTGCCCGTACATCCTTTGCTTGAATTCTTTGAGGTCTATGTGCCCAAGGTTGGTATCAATAATATTTTTCCATTTTGATTTTATCTTGGACTCCAGCTGCGATCCTTTGCTGGCGAACTTCATGAGCGCTTGTCTGGACGGCTCTCCTTGGTTGGTGATACCTGCAAGCATAAAATACTTAACATTAATACGAGACCTTTATACTCTAGTTATTTCGGAGTGTTTATTTGATAAAATCGCACGTTCAGCTTATTTAAAGTAAAATTTCTGTGAAAAAGCAAGCTGAAAGTAAATAAATTCGTCAAGCATTGAACAAACCTCGTGCCGGAATGAATGTAGAAGATAGAAAGGAGTAGAAAAATGTTGTCAATGAATTTCCAAACCTCCGAGATCGTCCTCTGGCTGCGAATGAATTAAAATTTCTGAAATTTTGACAGAGTAAGTGCGCCAATCTGCTGAGAAGTGCGACTTTCAGCAAAGAAATAATTTATTTCTTTCCAAAAATCACGTCCTTGCGCCAAATTTCTTATTCCACTGAAGAATGATAACACTAGTCTCAGTATTTTACTCTCCAAAGATTACTTCTTGCAGATTCGAGAGAACAAAATTCTTCTCAGTCGAAATTATGAAAAATGAGTTGCTGAAACTCATTTTATGGCTGAGAAGTGCGATTTTCTCAAGGAATTGCTTTCTTTTTCTTGAGTTTCTTCCAATTTTAGAAATGTTTTTGTTCTCCGATTAGCAAGTTTCTAACTTCTCTCGCAATCGTTGAGGCAAGTTTCTAATTTTTCCATGGCGCCACCTCTGTCTGAAATCTTCAGCTTTCTTTAAAAATTTGCCTAAGTGTTGGAAAAATATCGAAAGATATGTAATTAATTATCAAAATTAATTTTCCAATATGTTTAATCTTCGAATCATGGCAAATTCAATTTTACCTAAGGCAAAATAATTTAATCTTCCAAGTAATCTCCAAATTTCGAATTTTTAATTAAAATTCCCTAAGTGTTGGGAAATAAAAAAATATTTTAAAATATTAAAATTCCAACCCGTTTAAAGTTGATACATGGCTAAATTAGTTTGTCCGTGGCCAAATATTTTATTTTCCAATTGTCTGCCTTGCCAAAATGTGCTTAATAACTTGTCTGCCGATTTTCAACTCTCCGAACAGACTTCTGGCCTCTCTGGACGTTCATACTTAGCCAACAACTTCATTTTCTCTCTCCTTCTGGGTTGGGCGAACTTGGAGATTTTCCTGCCATTTTGCCATTTTTTATTCATGCCTTAGGAATTTATCCAAGCTGAGAGGATGGTCTTCGTGTTTGCCTTGCCTTACACTCTTCCTTTCTTGCCAAGAAATTTCATTCCGTTACGTCGAGGAGTGACCTTCATGCTTGCTTAACCTCTTCTCTCTCTAGGCATTTCTCCATTTTTCATGCCTTAGAAAATTTTACTTTCCTAAGTTGGGCAAAATTTCTTCATATTTCCTTGCCTATGGCGCATTTTATCCTTGCCTTGTCCAAGGGCGGACTTGGTGCTATGTCTTGCCATCCACTTCCCTTATGGCGGACTTCATGTCTTCTTGTGCCTAGGGCGGACTTGGCACTTGGTCATTCCATTTATCCCTTCTCTCTATGGCGGACTTGGGCTTCTACCTTGCCATAGGCGCACTTTACCTCTCCTTCCTTGGGCGGACTTCACCCCTTGTCTTGCCATTCACTTGGCTTGGGCGGACTTTGGAGTCTAGCTTCCATTGACTTTTTGGGGCGGACTTTGACCTTGCTCAAGCCATGGGCGGACTTCACCCTTCCTTGTGCCATGGGCGGACTTGGCCTTCACTCTTGCCATCCACTTCTTCCTTCCTTGGGCGAACTTCATGCTTCCTCAAGCCATGGGCGGACTTGGAGGTCTCTCATGCCATGGCGGACTTCAGCCTTGGCTCGCCATTGCCTGTCTTTGGCATGCCAAAGGCAAGGGCGGACTTCATGCTTGGCCTGCCATTTCTTCTCATGGACGCACTTTGCCAGACTTAAACATTTTTACCAAACTTCTACCATTTACCTTAATTTTCATGATGACTTCTGGAGGCGTCTTGACTTCATGTTCAGTGGGATCCAAAAATAGAAACTTTCTAAAAATAGAAAAAGCAAAAAAGCATCCCTAAAAAATAGGAACTCCAAAATGGCCTAAAAATGCCAAAAATCAAAAAAGCAAAAAGCAAAAAAAGCAAAATCCCTAAAAAATAGGAAGTGTCAGAAATGACCAAAAGCACAAGCGACCCTCATCTTCCGGACCTTCTAAGCCCTTCCATGACGTTTAGGCACACAAACGGGTTCAAACTCTTAACTTGGCCAGAGTGACTCTCAAAAATTTATTCAAATTTGAACTCTAAACTGGCAATGCTGAGGGCGAAACCAAAACTTGGGGGTCCCCATTTGCAATGGGGCGATGTGTGAAATAGGTCACAACAACACGTTCAGATGTTTCCAGAAAACGCGTCTTGGGGATTTCGCATCTCAAAACCAGGGAGTAGACATGTCCTTCGTCTGCAAAAGAAAAGAAAATCCACGAAACCCTAGCCACACGAGCTCAGGTCGACGACCCACAGAAAGCGTGAGACATGAAAAAACGCGGGCAAGAACTTTGATATTTCTACAAAACGCAAACATGAGCAGATAAAAACCGCGGCTAGATGAAATCACGTCCACAAATCTCTGTGAGAGCAACTCACGAAAATCTTCAAAAATCCTCGATTTCTAAAAACCGCGATTTTTTGACCAAGAGAAAACCATGTTTTTTTCATTAAAAAAAAGAAAAAAAAATCTGGAAAAAATATTTCAAGTAAAAGGCACGAATTTTAAAAATTCGTCAAGAGATCATTTCGCTCTGATACCATGAAAATATTATTGATATTCATGATTGTGTTTACAATTGGAGACGAAGGCTCCTTATAAAGACGATTACAAGACGATGTTTCTAAAAAGAAACAATCATAACTAAAGCTAAAAAAATAGAAAGAATCTAAAATAGACTAAAACTAAAGCAGTTACTAAAAACGATTAAGTTAACTAATAAAGCAAAGATGACCATTATTATTACATTTATTATTTTAATATTGTGGTTGTCGCAGCACAACATCAAAAGAACTATAAAGAAGTAACCAAGATATTTTTCAAAAGAAGATTTATTATTAGAAGAATCAAATAACTTGTTGTGTAAGCACTAGATATATGCTAAATTTTCATCCCAAGTCTTAGGATGCTTCCTTTTGTAAGCCCTCATGAGCTGCACCAATGTCTCTTTTGTCCACTTCTATTTTCCATCTGTTTGTGAATGAAAACCAGTTTCTCTCTTCAACCTTGTACCCAACCTGTCCAAGAATCTAATATCCATATCTAAAATGATTGAACTACGCAAATCAAAATGAATTCAAACAGTTATGAAAAACAAATTAGTTGTATCATTGCCCTTGTAGACACCTAGATTTCGCCACCTCAAATTGTCTTAATTATCCTAGTCTCATGCTGTCAACTAACTCCGTCATTCCAACTGATTAATTCTATTGTCAATCGACTAATTCTATTATCAAGTTATTCCCATCATCTCATAATGCCATTGAATTATTAACATGGCATTTTAATTCACCTTGTCAATTAATTATTTACATTATATTAATTAATTAATCTCATTCCCTCTTTATCACCCCATGTCCAATTAATTGATTAATTATGATTAATTAATTAATATGCTCCTAATAAATCCATGCACATATATCCAATTAAAATAAACAAATAATTCTAATTATGCTCGCCCACATTTCATTCATCAACCAAAGTCAGTTAACTAATGAGTCAATCCCACATTTCATTTATCAATCAAAGTCCTAATGAGTAAATCCCACATTTCATTTATCAATCAAAGTCCTAATGAGTAAATCCCACATTTCATTCCTCAATCAAAGTCAGTTAACTAATAAGTCAATTCCACACTTCACTCATCTATTTCTTTCATCCCCACATGTCCTCTCAAGGGGGCATCTCTCTAACCATCATTCCACTTGGGGCATCCTCCTACATCCGTTTTTTCACTTCTATTTTCTTCGCATAACCACTACTTCTTTTAGATGCAACGGCCTTCCAAAGAGGGGAAAAGGTAGACACCTAGATTTCACCACCTTAACTTTGTCATAACTATCCTAGACTTAAGTTGTCAACTAACTCTATTGTTCCAACTAATTAATTCTATCATCATTCTTCTATCAATCAGCTAATTCTATTGTCAAGTTATTCTCATCTTATTGCCACACCACCAATTTATCAACTTCATGTTAATCCACCTTGTCAATTAATTGATTACATTATATTAATTAATCTCATTTCCCCTTATCACCCAATGTTTAATTAATTGATTAATCATTATTAATTAACTAATTTGTTGGAATAACCCCATCCATTTATAGTGTCTTGTTTTCTAGAATTTTGATTGTGCTTGTAAATATTGTGGCAGTTTGTGAACCCTGTGGAAAGCCCAAGGGCCTTATTTTTTGCACCCCAAGCCTTAGAAGGGCATTTTCTTCAAAACTCCATTACTTTCCGCCAAGACCAAATATTTGCTATGCAGTGAGTGCACTTAGTCAGTTCATGTGTGAACCAAGGCAAATACATCTAATTGCAGCAAAGCATATCCTAAGATACTTGCGTGGCACAGTTGGATATGGCTTGAGATATTCTTCTGGTGTAGACTTGAAGTTGCATGGATATACTGATTCCGATTGGGTAGGGTGTGTCATTGATCGGAAGAGCACCTCTGGATGTTGTTTTAGTTTGGGGTCTGCGATGATCTCCCGGTGTAGCAGGAAGCAGTCTTCAGTGACACTGAGCACCGCAGAGGCCGAGTATATTGCAACTTGTGTGGCAGCTAGAGAAGCAGTGTGGCTTCAGAAGCTCCTTGCAGGATTGTTTGGACAATCATTGGAGTCGACTGTCATTCATTGTGATAATCAAAGTTGTGTGAAGCTTTCTATCAACCCAGTGTTTCATGACAGAACTGAACATGTTGAGATCAAATACCACTATATCAGAGATATGGTATTGAGAAAATCAATCCAATTGAAGTATATCAGCACTGATGAGCAGACGGCAGACATTCTCACCAAGCCTCTTGCCAGAGTAAAATTTGTGTACTTCGGAGACAAGCTTGGTATTGTGGAGAATGAAGCCCTAGCTGAGAAGGAGTCTCAGTATCAGTGATCTTTAGATTTTCTTTAATGCATTTCTCTCTGTTAGAGAGATTTGAGGTGCAAGCCCTTGTTAATGCATTTTTTTCTATGAGAGAATTTCAAGGTGAAAGCCCTTGTTTCCACCCTCTGGGAGAGCCATGGTGGATGTCATGTGTGTGACGCCATGACAACATCACGTGAGAGAGTCCCTGATGATTTTTCTTGTACTAGTGTTTTTCACCCTCTGGGAGAGCCATGGTGAATGTCACAGTGAGGTGACGATATCACGTTTAAGTGATGGGCACTTATGTACATTTTCCATACATGGGAGAGCCATGATGGTTAATATCACAATGAGGTGATATGTTCCTTTGCCATACATGGGAGAGCCATGATGGTTAATATCACGATGAGGTGATATGATACTTTTCCACATATGTGAGTTGCCATAGTGGTAGACATCACGATGAGGTGATGTGTCTTGTATTGCTGGAAGTATTCCTCCCTAGCTGAGAGGGAGTGTTGAAGTTATTGCAACTTCGGGTTCATTCTTCTAGCCTAATCGAAGACATGAAATTGCATACAGCCTTTGGCTATTTATTTCATTGTGATAATTAAGTGAAGGGGAGCTTCACTTGGAAATTATAATATAACATTTAATTATTGTGAATAATTAAATGGAGCCGACCTAAACAATATTTATTATTTATTATGGCCGACTTCCTTAATGTGGCCGATTCATTTAATTATTATTATTATTCCTTAAGGAGGCCGACCTACATGAAGAGACACTTTGTTTTGTATAAATACAAGGTGATGATCTCTCATTTGATCATTAAGTTCATTCATCATATTCGCACTCCTTGGAGAAGTTCGCACTTGAGCAGTAGGTCATGATATTGAGCAGCAGATCACGATCTGTAGCAGCAGATCGATCTCAAGGAGAAACATTTTCTATATCTTCGCATCTAGGAGAGGTGCTATTATTCATTGTATCAAATTCGGCCTTGAATTGGGCCTGAGTTGTAAGCAGATTTCTGCTCTTATTCCTAAATATATAAGAGATATATTTGTTGGGTTTTTCCCCTCGAGTAGGAGGGTTTTCCTAGGGTATCTTGTGGTGTTCATTGTCTTATGTGTTGCATTTTCTGATTGCTTTCATTTCTGATCCTAAAACTAACAGGGGGAACAAGAACCCCAAAGAACATAAGCTGAGGAGTACTAGGGAGATGAGAAAGTCTCATCGACTATCACAATCCGGGCCTAAATTGGAGGAATCACCAGTGTTGTCGATCACTATGAACGGACCAATACAAAGTCTAAAAGTGTTTATTAGGGAGTTCCTAAGGCCAAGAGAGCTGAGCTAGGGGATTATAAGAGTTATTTTGAGGAGTGAAGTAGGCGATTTTATTCATGGGGACCCTTTATAATTTGGGCACAAGATAAATAATGAAGCAAAATGTGAGGAAGTTTTGGTAGGAATGGAGGTAGCATCTTCAATTGGCATTCAAAATCTTATAGTTGAAAGGGATTCACTTATTGTAATCAATGCATTGAAGAAGAGAAGCTGGCCCAATTAGAAGCTTGAAAGATGGTTTGAGGAGGAAAATCTCATCAAGCTGTATTTCAAGGAGGTTACTTACTCTCATTGCTAAAGGGCAGCAAACTGAGTAAAGCATTACTTAGCCAACTACAGAATTGATTAGGTTTCACAAACAACAGTATATAGTAGTCATGGTTCTGCATGGGTTGAAATTGATCTCTTTTTAACTTCCTCCATAATTTTGTAGATTCATATATTTTTAATGGACCATTTATTGGTCGAATTGTGAGTAGTGTTAGTGTTTCTTAGATCAGATTATACAACTGAAAGTACTTAATATAATGCAACACATAAGACAATAAACACAGCAAGATACCCTGGGAAAACCCTCCTCTTGAGGGAGAAAAACCCAGCAAATAATCCTCTTATATAAAGTAGAACAAGAGCAGAAATCTGCTTACAACTCAGGCCTAGCACATAGGCGAATTTGATACAATAGCACTTCTCCTAAGTGCGAATATGAAATACCTTGAATTAGGTCTGCTCCTACAAGATGATAATCTGCTGCCTAGGTGCAAACTTGCTTGAGGAAATGCGAACTTAACTTGATAGAATGAGTGAATACAATGACAAGACCGACCTTGTATATATACAAGTGAGGCGCCTCTTCGAGATAGGTCGGCCCTATAAAAGAAACATAATAAATGACAATTACAAATAAGGTCAGCCCAAGTAATAACCAAAGCATGCGAACCATATAGGGCCAGCCCTCTGCATTTATTAAATATTAATGTCATAAATTAAATAGCCGAATGGCTACTCATTTAATTTATGCTTTTTTCTTGGAATTTGTGCAATGGAAGTGCAGCCCTAAGCTGCTATAACATCAACACTCCCTCTCAGCTAGGGATGATACTTCCACCTGCACAAGACACATCATATCAATATGAAAATAGAATATCACCTCATCGTGATATCAACCACTATGGCTACCTCCATAGAAGGTATGAACAAGTGCTCATCACTTAATGTGATGTTGTCACCTCAATTTTACTTTCACCATGGCTCCTCCAGAGGGTGATACACAAGCACAAATAAATCATCACGGATTCCCTCACGTGATGCTGTCATAGAGTCACACACATGACATCCACCATGGCTCTCCCAGAGGGTGGAAACAAGGGCTTTCACCTCAAATCTCAAAAGAGAAATGCACTATCAAGGACTTACACCTCAAATCTCTCTCAATAGAGAAATGCATTATCAAGGGCTTACACCTCAAATCTCTCTCAATAGAGAAATGCATTATCAAGGGATTTCACCTCAAACTTCTCTCAAAGAAGAACTCATTAAACAAAGGAACACGGATACTGAGACTCCCTCTCAGCAAGGACTTCATTCTCCACCATATCAAGCTTGTCTCGAAGGTACACAACCATTATCCCAAAAAAAAATCTTGATGAGAATGACTGCCATTTGCTCATCCGTGCTGATATACCTCAACTAAATATCTTTCCTCAATACCATATCTCTGATATAGTGGTATGCTTAGTTTTTTCATGAAACACATGGAAAGACAGAAAGTTTCTCAAAGCTTTGATTGACACAAAGGATGACAGTTGGCTTCAACGATTGTTCAACCAATCCTGCAAGGAGCTTTCAAAGCCACACTACTTCTCAAGCTGCCACAAAAGACTGCTTCCTACTATACCTCAACTGAAACAACATCCAAAGCAATACAACCATCTTCTTTAGGTTCAGTAGGCTCCCTCTGAATCTTCAATCACTTGCATCAACCACTTGTCCTCATTGTCTGCAACGCTTGCCTTAGAGAAATGGTTTCCAACGCACACCTCTGTAGAGATTCAAGGTTGTCCTCTTCGACCACATCTCAGATCACTCTATTCTGAATAGGTTTGCGGAGCTACCAATTTAGGTTGACTTGACTTGAGCAATTCAGAACTCAACTGCTGAAGAGGTACTTCAACAATTTAGCATCCGGCCTTGCAACACTGCAACCTTTACTTATTCTCAGTGAGTCATAGAACTCCCTCTTAAGGTTAATTCTTCCTCTTCAAATAGATGTCTTCAACCATTCACTTAGTCTCATAGCTACAAGTAGAGTCTCCAACCTTCAACCTATAGGATGCATCAAGCTCTTCTTAAAAGCAATCTCTTATGCTTCTTGATTTATCCTGAAATCATTAACAAGAGATTACTCATAGTTCATGGAACTCAACTATCTCAAATAGACATACCATAACTAGGAGCATACATGATTGACTATCTCAATAGCATGAATTAGTGGCTATAAACAATTCATGAACATTATTCAACCATGCAACACTTCAAAATCTCGAGAGTAATAGATAATTAATTCATCAATCATGACATGTCTTTCTTTCAATTTCTCGGAAGAGCTAATCTCAAAAAACAATCTTCACAACTTAGCATGATACTACTTGCAATGAATAAATCTAAAGAATCTTATCATAGTGATCACTATTTACTGGTCACACATAATCCTAAGTAAATAATGTTAGATTTGCACAACTCAACAAATTGAATTTTAGCCTAGAATAGTAAATACAATAAAAAAACAAAGAATACTTATCTCTTAAATATTATGAAGGGTGGACACGGTATGATACGCTGCTCTTGTGCTTAGTACACAACCTTCACAGCTTGAACATAGGCCCATGACTAGAGTAGAAATTCACTAGAATCATTTTGGGGAGAGGTCTCAATCACATCCGCAAATGAAACATGTTGATTAGGCCAGGTAGGACAATCCTTCGCATAGTGACCAAATTTGTCACATCTAAAGCATTGAACATGAGAGAGGTCCCACTTCTTCTTGAATGCAAGAGCACCATCTGACCCATTATCTCGATTCCTCTTAAAGAATCCTTTCTTCCAAACTTTTCCTTTCTTCGATGAATGAGAGGCAAGAACATGTAAATCTTCATTCTTTGAACTTTGACCAATGCCCCTTGCCGTTAGTCTCGACTCCTCTTGAATGCAGTCAATCCTCAATCGATCAAACTTGGGAAGTTTAGATCTTGCACTGATTCCTTGAATAAACGACTCCCATGAAAGCGGAAGACCATTGAGAGCAAGCATAGTCAAGTCTTTGTCATCAATCATGTGACCAATTGTGGAGAGCTTATCTCTTACCTCTGAAATCCTCATGATGTAGGTGATGACAAACTCTTCTTCCGTCATCTTATTGTGAAGAAGTTGTTGCTTCAAGGTTAGGGCATGACTGGTGTTGTTGATTTCGTACATCTCTTCCAATGTTTTGAACATCTCCTTTGCGGTATCCAACTTGAAGACAATCAGAACAATATGATCTTTGACGAAATCAACCAACACTTTCTTTGCTCTAGTATCTTTCTTCCTCCACTGCAACTTCTCTTCTTCCTCCTCAGGTTCGGGAACTTTTGTTTTCACAAACTCAGCCAAATCATTCTCTTCCAATGTGAGCATGATCCTGAACCTCCATGATGTGTAGTTAGAAACTCCTTCGAGTCTATCCTCGATTTTCAGACCGTTCACCATCTTGAAATTTGAAATAGCTGATAGACTGAAAAAGATTAGAGTGAGTGCTGCAAACTAAATTTGATCACGATCTTTTTCAAACCCGCTCTGATACCATGTTAGTGTTTCTTAGATCAGATTATACAACTGAAAGTACTTAATATAATGCAACACATAAGACAATAAACATAGCAAGATACCCTGGGAAAACCCTCCTCTTGAGGGAGAAAAACCCAGCAAATAATCCTCTTATATAAAGTAGAACAAGAGCAGAAATCTACTTACAACTCAGGCCTAGCACATGGGCGAATTTGATACAATAGCACTTCTCCTAAGTGCGAATATGAAATACCTTGAATTAGGTCTGCTGCTACAAGATGATAATCCACTACCTAGGTGCGAACTTGCTTGAGGAAATGCGAACTTAACTTGATAGAATGAGTGAATACAATGACAAGTAAGACCTTGTATATATACAAGTGAGGCGCCTCTTCAAGATAGGTCGGCCCTATAAAAGAAAAATAATAAATGACAATTACAAATAAGGTCGGCCCAAGTAATAACCAAAGCATGCGAACCATATAGGTCGGCCCTCTGCATTTATTAAATGTTAATGTCATAAATTAAATAGCCGAATGGCTACTCATTTAATTTATGCTTTCTTCTTGGAATTCGTGCAATGGAAGTGCAGCCCTAAGCTGCTATAACATCAACAAGTAGCAGTGTGGGATGTTCATTTCTTCACTTGAAGGTACTTTGAAGATTTTGGTTAGGAAATTTTTGGCTCATGGGAATTTAATGCCTCGGCTTGCTATGTTGTATTCCAGCATTACTGGGTGGTTATTTCAACGGATGTGGAGGATGCTGGGAATTGTAGCTTGGCAACAGTGGGTTTTGGAGCTTTGGCACCTGGCTTTGATTTTGGTGTGGAGTCTTTCTATTATTCTTCACATGATGTTAATAATGGGGAGAAGGGACTGGGAAAGGCAGAGATGCTAGGCAAAAAAGGAAGAGTGGGAGATAAGAGATTGAAGGTGATTTTTGTCTATAATAATGATGCAGTGTTAGGGTTTATTAAAGGCATCTTAGGAGAGAAGGACCTAGGATTATCAGGTATGTTGAAGTCAAAAGAATCCATTTGAGTTGATTTTGTCTCTAAGCTAGCAATCATAGTTCCTAGTATACAGATATAGCTCTGGTTACTGTGACTGTTTCTCCCAGATCATTTTGGTGATGTAGAGTTGGTGTAAGAGATGGAAATTGGTGGGTTCTTGGTGCAAAAGGAAGAAAAAAGAGGCATAATTACAGTTATTCTTCTGGCCCATAAAATGATCATTCTGTGAAAAAAGAAAAAAAAAGGTGTAACTACAGCTATATTCTTCTAAACTATAAAATGATCATTATGTGAAAAAAGATAAAGCTGTTAGAATCAGGTGGAATTCATATTGCCCTCATACATTTTCAAACAATCTCATCTCTATTTCTCTCGGTATTTATATATAATAATTTATGATATTATTTATTCACAGTTAGTTCATTTGTCAGGTAATTCACAGCAACAATATGGGTGCAGGCATCATGTTGGCCATTTGAGTTAATGCATATTTGCAGAATTCAAGCTCAGCATACTCAGATTTGAAGAAAAATTCAAATTGTGAATAAAGGAAGAAAAATAGTTCACAGCAACCACATGATTGTGAACATCAAATTTGCCGTTCAGCATCATGCTAAACATATTAGGATGTCTACAACAATTATGTAAAAAAGGGCATGATGTATGGCAAAAGAATGTCTAAACTTCAATCTTTATGTCATGTACAGCTACACCTGTAAAATTTTCCCAATTAATTTATCAAAATTTTAATATAAACTTCAATCTTTATGTCATGTACAGCTACACCTGTAAAATTTTCCCTATTTATTTATCAAAATTTTAATATGCTGCTATATCCTGCTGTACGCCAAAAAAGGGCCTCCCAGCATTGCAATCCACCAAAAAAGGCCTCAGGCACTGTCATCCCCAGCCCAAAAGGACCATGGAACACAGATAAAATGAAGTATGCATCAAAACTTACACTAAGGATGGCACTCCTCAATATCAGTCAACTAAAAACTAAATGGAAAGATGTCTACTTTTGAAACATCAATATTTTGGTGGATTGAAAGAAGTGAGAGAAGCCATAACTATCTCGTCTGAGTCATCATATGAAACAAATGGTTAAAAGGATTAATTTCTTCTCTGATTATTGCCATTTCATTTCACTGATTAGATCAATTTTTGGCAGTGGGTACAGATTAATAATTCTAAAAAAATTAACTAGTTCTGAAATATCAACATGGTAAGTGTTTCTCAGACCAAACGTAATTGTATGAAGACAAAAGTATATTAATTAGTAACTTATCCGATCATAGAAAAACTTTCAAGAATAAACACTTTCATGTGTGCGTGTAAATGGTTATTATCTATTAGAAGTATATCGCAACAAATGATACCACTATGTGTAGATGATTATCTAGTAGAATCAATCCAAGTCGTGTGGTGCAATGCTTAAAACTTAGCATATTTGTCATTTCACTAAGCAACGTCATTCATAATATAGTGTGATTCATAATCAAAAGACTGGCTATACAAAATTCAGGTCTGATATCATACCTGCAAAGGAGAATCGCCAGAAGCCGGTTTTACACCTGTTACAGAACATCCCATGATCAAGCCATGCCTACGGACACCCCTGTACCACTTTGGTCCAATTCTCTTTAACTTGACGTCTTTAAAACCTGCTTTTTTGAACCATTCAATATATTCCTCCTCCTTCGGGAATAACATCCACAAGTCTGCAAAGAAGCGAGATAGCCAGAATGTTGGATACACAGGACCAATCAGGCATGCTTTTCCACCCAGCTTCAAAACTCTGTAAGCTTCTTTAATTCCCCTCTGGGGATCTGGCCAATACTCTATGCTGAAAAATAAGGAATACAAATTTCTATTTGTAAATTCTCTGATATTGTCAAAAAATGCAAGGAAAGCAAAAGAAAATTTATTTATTTCAGAAGCAATTACATTTAATTATTTTATTATGTATCTTTTCTAAAGAGATGACACATTTTCAGAGGCTAAAAAAAGATCGAAAATAAATTTTATTCTTTGGTTATGGAAGCCAGAGATGATTATGATGAGCTATGTATTTCTCAGAGCATGCAAATGATGAATAAAAAAAAAATTGGTTCATTCTTTAAACTTCTATAAGCATAAAAACATTCATCACAATGCTTATCGTCTGGAATGCTTGTGCTAGGGCATGGTAAAAATGAAATCTGCTTCATTCTTTAACCACCAATAAGCATAAAAATATTCATTACAATACCCAGGGGGTGAAACAAATTAATGGAAATTGAGAGAAATTAGTGATATTTCTTGAGGGACCGTAGATGGATCTAAAACTTAATGTCAATAGAAGTGGAAGTAAATGTGTATTTCTCCAGATAAACAGGTAAAGTTTACAAACACTTTCACTTCTTTGTTTAAAATAATACTTGTATGAGAATAATATCTTAAAGACAAAAAGTACTAAATGCATAATTTTGCATGCATTTAAAATTCTTCAACATTGTTCTATTTTTCATACAAGAAACCACAGCCACAAAGCAAAATTCAGTAGACCACAGGATGGTGCAGGGAACTTGAATACAATATTGATGATGAATTCTTATAGTCGTCTTCAATCTTCTTACATCAAACAAGGATTCTAGACAAGGCTTTATCTCAAAACTATACCTCAACTGAAATCTAAAATTTTGAAATTATTGCTTGTACAAATTTTTATGCGACTTATCAAACTACTAGTTTCTGTTTATTGCTACTTTTCCCCAAAAGACTTGGAACTCTCTAAGAATGCAAAGGGTATTAAGATCATTTTGTTGCTTGCCAAAAATATATTGAGATTGGAATAAATAACATTTAGACCTATTATGTAATGTCCCCCATTTTCAGTGTCCTTATTCAAACTAGTTTGGTTTTGACTCACTTACTATTTTTAGTAAGTACTATATTTAGTAACTGGTCCTGGCAACACTGCGGTGCAAGGTTTCCTGTTTGAGCAGTGTATGGCAGTTGTCAAATGAACTCTAATGTTTTGTGTCAGTTTGGTGATTTGGAGTATTTACTATTTTTCTATGTTCCACCCAGTCTCCGGGACGGCGGGACGAGTTTCGGGGACGGCAATTTTTTGAGGGGATTTTAGGGGACGGGGGGACGGCTATATAGTATATATATATAGATATAGATATATATAGATAGATAGATAGATAGATATTCATATGAGTAATGATAATCATAACAATGAACATTCATAAAGTTGCAAATGTAATCACCAATCATATTGACATATGCATCATAGAATCGAATTATCGAACAAATTAATACTACAACTACCTAATTGCTTCCATGGACCATAATTCATGTCAAATAGTCAATGTGCATATGATATAAAATAAATTTTAAATAATAAAATGCCCAAAAGGCTACAAGTTTGTACTACAAATGTCAAAATGACAAAGTCACAAGTGTCCAAAACATAGTAATAGAAAGTATGATCGCTGCCGCTACTCGGCATCTGCCAACATTGCATCAAAATCAGACTCAGAGTTTGAGTCATTGTCATTGTGAGGGGTTGGCTCATCTAATGGAACTCCAACCAATACCTCTTTCACTTCTTTTGCTGGTTGCTGCCTTAATGCTCTCCTTTTTTCCTCCTAAATGCTGGTTTTTCTTTTCCAACAGCTCCTTCCAACCCTCCTCTTTCTCTTCTCACTTTTTATTTTCGCTGCAATTTTTTTTTGGCGAGTTAAAATGAGGTCAAATGAAGGTAAGAAGATGTTTTAAGTGGCCATATTAGGGTTGGGAGGACATAGGGTCCACAAAGGAAAGAATAAAAAAAAGAAAATTTAAAATTACCTTCTTTTTTTGTGTTTAAATTGTTGTTGGGCAAAGAGGGACGGCTGGCTGTCCCCGGGACGGTTAGGGGACGGCTAGGAGTCCCCTATCCGTCCCCTGGACGGCTGGCCGTCCCCCTTTGAGTCCAGAACATTTCCTCCAATATCGGGGACGTCCCCGATTTTCGAGGACTGCCGTCCCCCGTCCCCGAGACGTTTTTGGGGCGGGTACGGGGGGCAAAAACCCAGGGGACGCGTCCCCGTGGAACATAGCTATTTTTAGTAGTTGCTATAAATAGTAAGTCTATTTTTGGTAACTGGTCCTAGCTAAGGCTACTTCAGCAATGTCTATTTCCAGTTTGGGCATTGGCATGGCTAAGGTTTGATTTAATTATTATTTATATTTCTCACTTATGTTATTTTAATAAAGTTACTTTAACTTAAGTGAAGGGGTCAGGGAGGTCATGCAAAAAGTACCTTGGAGCCTAATGTAATGATTTAACGTTGTTGTAAAAGGCAACAAAAGCGAAATAGTTTCATTATGAGCATGGACGCTCGAGGTATAAGGTGTTTTTTTTTAAATAATTAAAAATAAAGTGCTCATGAAGGGGTTCGTTGGCTTTTGGAGGGAAAGAGGATTCGAAATTGTTTGCCCTAATTTCCTTTTGGCTCTTTAAAACCTCTTTTTGGGCCTCATTTGCATATGGCTGAGTTGATGACATAACAAGATACTACTGGATTATTTCCAAAATATTGCTGCTACATGTTGAAGATGAAAACCCTCATCATTTGGAACTGGTTTCGGTGGTGAGAGATCCATGCTAGTTGGATTTGGTGTGGTTCTATCTCAGGAATCGCCGAGGACTTCACAGTTTAATGGTTTACAATATTTTTGGAGTGAAAAGATGATCTCTGAGTATTTTTTGAAGTGCATTTGTGGTATTTGGTGTGTTGGACTCATGGTTCAGATTTGGGTTTGATTTCATGGTATTTTTGGAGCTGTTACAGTGGTCTGAAAGCTTTCTTTTTTAAATCTAAAAACATTTCTTACCAGGGTTCGATATTGGAAAACAGTTCATAACTCCGTGCACATTCAGGGTTTCATTTTGGGTATTTCTCCAATGGATTTCCCACATCTTGGTGCTCCATTTCATACATAAACTTGGAATTATTGTATTATTTCTGATTTTTAAGGGCTGGTCGCCCTACCTAGGGAGGCGTGCATTTTGGGAGACTTCTGGTTATTTTGGACCTGCTGTTGTATAGGTCATTTCTGTGTTATTTGGATGTTTCGTGGAGCTGATTATGGGGTGTTGAAATCCAAGGGGGTTGTTGGTCTTTCTTCTATATGGCGTATGATGCAAGTATGAAGGTGTTTGTTGCTGTTAAAAGCCATTACCAAGTCTGAAACTGTTGATTATCAGCAAACAAGGTTATATTTCAAAAAAATAAAAAACAGGGGTGACTGTTACAGTGGTATCAAAGCACAAATCTTCCTACCAACCAGTGGGTGTGTAATGTCCCCATTTTCGTTGTTCTTATTTGGGCTAGTTTGGTTTTGACTCACTTACTATTTTGAGTAAGTACTATTTTTAGTAATTGGTTCTGGCAGCAGTGTTGTGCAGGGTTTCCTATTTGGGCAATGTGTGGTAGTTGTCAAGTGAGCTCTAATGTTTTGTGCCAATTTGTTGTTTGAGAGTGCTTACTATTTTTAGCAGTTTCTATTTATAGTAAGTCTATTTTCAATAATTGGTCCTGGCGGCAATGCAATGCAAAGTTACCATTCTTGGCAAGGGGTGAGTTTTCTCCATGGTCTGATTTATTATTGGGTAATTCGTCACTAAAACTATTAAAGTTGCATTTTAATAAAAAGGGGTTATAAGTTTGGGTTATTAAAAAGTTGTTTTTTAATTAAAAGGGATTATAAGTTTGGGTTATTAAAAAGACCCCTTGGCCTAGTGATAACAACGTTGTTTTAAAAAGGGGGCCATTGTGCTTTTAGTGGATGTGAATTATTTAGGTTTATTTCCTAATGTTAAGGCAAAATATTATGCCCAAAAAAGTGGATGCGCCCCCCCATGAGGAATATTTGATTATGTTTTAAATTGTAAAGCATATTATTAAAAAGGCTTGGTTGGGTGTTGGATTTTTGGAGGGAAAGTTATTCAAATTGGAGGTTACCCTAATTTCTCCCTCCACTTCTATTTATTCTGCTTTTTGGCTCTCATTTGTGTGTAGATATTTTGGCAACTTAAGGAGACTCTGCTAGAATGATTCCAGAGTTCAATTGTAACTAATTGAGGACGAAAACCCAACCCTCATTTCTAGCACTGGTTTCAGTGGTGAAAGATCCACCCTAGCTGGAGGGAGTGATTCTACATCAAGAATCACCATTGCTCTCTGTTAGTTTTAGGATCAGAAAATGCAACACATAAGACAATGAACACCACAATATACCCCGGGAAAACCCTCCTACTCAAGGGGAAAAACCCAACAAATATATCTCTTATATATTTAGGAATAAAAGCAGAAATCTGCTTACAACTCAGGCCCAACACAAGGCCGAATTTGATACAATGAATAATAGCACCTCTCCTAGATGCGAAGATATAGAATATGTTTCCCCTTGAGATCGATTTGCTGCTACAGAATGATCTGCTGCTCAAGATCATGACCTGCTGTTCAATATCATGACCTGCTGCTCAAGTGCAAACTTCTCCAAGGAGTGTGAATATGATGAATGAACTTAATGATCAAATGAGAGATCATCACCTTGTATTTATACAAAACAAAGTGTCTCTTCATGTAGGTCGGCCTCCTTAAGGAATAATAATAATAATTAAAATGAGTCGGCCACATTAAGGAAGTCGGCCATAATAAATAATAAATATTATTTAGGTCAGCTCCATTTAATTATTCACAATAATTAAATGTTATAATATAATTTCCAAGTGAAGCGCCCCTTCACTTAATTATCACAATGAAAGAAAATAGCCAAAGGCTATATGCAATTTCATGTCTTCGATTAGGCTGGAAGAATGAACCCGAAGCTGCAATAACTTCAACACTCTCAAGAGTTTGGTCATTCTAGGGTTCTAATATGAAGACTTATGAAGTTTTCTGATTTGGGTATCTAGTTTTTGGTGTGTTTGATTCATGGCTCCAATTTTGAAGGAGTTTGGCATATCAGCTGGGATGCCATAGTTCAGTAAATACAAAGGTTGTTTCGTTGAATGTTTCTGCTTACTCAGGACGTGGGAAAAAAGGAAGATTTCACTGCACAATTAGATCTGGGCGATTTCCCATTGGAGGTCTTGCCATCCTTCTTCCAGCGTTGAACTCACCCATATTTCCTTATGCAAGCTTCAGCTACTCAAGCATGGGAAATATTTGACTCAGATCTGGGCGTGAGAGCTTAGTTAATATCAATACCTACAGGCTGTCCGTGGGGTTGAAATGCATCTATTTGTGAGCATAGTGTATGCACTTGTGATGGCATGAGGATTGTGAAGGGGTGTGTGAGTCTTTGGAGGCTAGAAGTGAACTCTCAAGGACACAAACATTCAAATATCTGTCATGAGACTCCTTATCAGATGCTGCATGTGAGTTTGGTGGTCAGTATCACTGGTAATAGGAGCGCTAAGCATTGAAAGACTGGGACGTGATTGCTGTTTTGACTTTTTTGGGCAGTGTAAAAGCTATTTCGAGCCTATATCAGACCCAGGCGAGCATCTTTTCAGATCTAGGAATTACTTGTAAGTGCATCTCATATCACTGTCACACAAACAATTATCATTTGTTATAAACCTTCTGTTATTGCTGCCATAAACGGGTCTATGGAAAGGGATTTATTGAACATATTGCTGTTACAATCAGATTGACATAGTTTGAAAATCTCATAAGGCTGTTGTACGTTTTCTGAGTTCAAATATTTGCATGAATAACCTGTAACATTGCTCAGGACGAATGTTGTATAAGTCTGAAACATATCTCTGCAATTACATCATTACTTGACAGTCAAATATGAAAGAATGAAGATGTTGTGTTTGATTATTATCCTTGTCCAGTGTGTTTGGAAACTGACATATCGTATGCAATGTATGAACTGAGTTTTGATAAAATGGAACATCTATCAAACTGAAATTATCGAGCAAAAAATCGCAAATCAAATCTCAGATCGAGGTTGGCCATTACAAGGTGATGCAATCCTATGAGCATTAATGACAGAGAGAGAAGGTACTGTGAGAGATTAAGGAGATGAGAAGAAGATTTGTGGGAACGTTGGCCTTCTAAGAGTGAGGTACAGCACCTTGAAACACACCCAATTGAATCAGAAAATTCAGAAAACATGGGTGAAAGGGGTGAAGAAGCTGAAAAAAATAATAGTGGGCAAGATCGTTTGATGCTACTCATGGATGTAGTGGTTAGGGGTCAAGAAAGAGCATCCCAACATGCTCATGAGACTTATCAACAACTAGCACAGTTGGTACAAAGATTGGATCGTTTGGGGCAAGGAAATGACATGGGACAACGTAGAGCAGCCAACCAACAGAACGGGGCAGCCATGGCTAGGCCTCTTATACCTATATTTCCACCAAAAGTAGAGGCACAACCCAATCAAGAGGTTACCTTAGTTGAGATGCAAGACCAATTTAGACAGGATTGGATGGATGTAGGGCCCGGTTTCCAACATGATATATCACTTCGGGATTATATGGATCTCAAGATGAGGCACACACCCAACAAGGGCAATAGAGAGTAGAATAATGATCTTTGTAGAAAAGTAGGGAAACTCAATTTTCCTTACTTTGATGGGTCAGGAAAGATTTCAGCGAGAGCTTGGGTCCAAAAAGTAGACAATTATTTCACTCGTAATCCCGTGCCTAAATTAGAGTCAATACATTATACTTCCATTCACTTAGATGGGGTTCCTCATGAATGGTAGCACCATGGGATGATCACTATGGGACATGCTCAAATTACCTCCTATGCAGAGTTCACAGAAAAATTGATAGAGAGATTCGATAATAAAGACCCAGAATTTCACTTTAAGGAGTTAGTAAGTTAAAACCTAAGTTACCGAATCGCTGATCTCAGGGCGATGACTCCAGGTATGAATCGTTTCGGAAACAAAATCTAGTACGAATCGCTGTGGAATCGCACAGGATTCGTTTTTTTCCCTGATGGCAATTCTTTCACGTTTTTAATCATTTTCAAACTTTGTTTAGCCTTTTTCATAAAATTTAAAAAAAACACGAATTTAGGGCGAAAATCTCCCGACTTCAATGCGGATTTTGCGTGACTATTTTGTTTCACTTTCAGCTGTGAGCCTTTTGTTTCAACTACGAAAATCTCCCAACCCTGCACAGATAATATTTCGTCTGACCCTGCAACAGGAAAACGCGCAACTGAGCGCGCGACAGGCACAAAGACGTAGCATTTTTTTCATTTTTGATTTTTATTAATTTTTTATTCCTTGTTTTTAAGATTTTTTTAGAAAACGAAAAAACACTATATTTTTATTTTTAGTTTTTAGTTTAAATTTAAACTTTTTAATGTTTTAACTTTTAGGTATTTCATAATATAATTATATTTTTTATAATTTTAAAAATATTTACATATTAAATATTTCATAATATATATAATTTTTAGTCCAAGGTTACCCCAAGTTTCCGGGACGGGGACGGCAGGACGAGTCCCCAAGTTTCCGATTTTTGAGGCCAAAATTAGAGACGGCTATATAAAAATATAGGGAAAATTTTAAAAATATAGGGAAATTTTAAATATTCATATGATAACATGGATAAGGCATGCATAATACACATTATAGAACACCAACATATAACATTTGTGTCCAACATTATGCCAATACTCAATACGCATTCAAAATTAACATACATGAATCATGAAACAACCTCCAAGTTATAATTTATAAACTTATATCAAAATGCCCAAAGGCTACATTGCTGCCATATAGTTTTCAAGTTTGCTATGAAAATCAAAATACAATGTCAGTAATGAATACAAAATAAACAAAGTCAAAGAGCACTGCTGCCCCTAATCATCCCTCATAACCGCATCAAAATCAGAGTCATCCTCTGAGTCACTGCCACTGTGATGCTCCTCCTCAACCAACGGAACCCCAACCAAACCCTCAGCTGTCTCCTCCTCATCTACCTGGGCCACGTCCTCGGGATCAATATCCCACCGTAGAGCTGGAGTCTGTCAATACTCTGGAGTCTGCCGATCCTGAAGCCGAAGAGCACTATGAATGGCCACTAGCTTCTCCGCTCGTCTAGAGGTAAGTCTATTCCTCTTGAGGGAGTGGATAAAGCTATACGTGGACCAATTCCTCTCTACAGCAAAGGAACTAGCAACCTGTGCAAGA
This sequence comes from Sequoiadendron giganteum, assembly GCA_007115665.2. NCBI lineage: Eukaryota > Viridiplantae > Streptophyta > Pinopsida > Cupressales > Cupressaceae > Sequoiadendron > Sequoiadendron giganteum. The sequence goes on along the minus strand of CM021100.1, from coordinate 369,324,553 downwards.
AGGCGAGTAGCAAGTGTCTTCAACTGCAGTGTATCCCTCCCATGATAGGTCCACCATCCAATAGGGTTTGATTGAGCTAATATAGTTCTATCCAACCTTGCCTGTGGTTTACTCAAGTTTGGGCCCGAAAGATTTGCAAAGTCTAGGAATTGTGACCGAACTAGTGAAGCCTGCTCTGCTGGATAAATCTTTTCAATGGCCCGTGTGAACCCATCTAAAACCTCACTATCATCACATGGAGGCACCCTACTAGGCCTTGGTGCATACCATTTTGGATTTAGAGCAAAGGCAGCGATGTGAAGCAGGGTGTTCATTATATTCGACCTTCGAGTCACAATGGGCCCAATGTGTTGCTCATATAAATCCAAAGTGGGGTCTTTTGCCGAAATAACTGATCTTCCCAAGCATACTATCAAATGTCTCATAAATCTCTTCAAGACTAGGAGAGTCTGTATCAGCATATCTGATGACATCTACAGTAGGGGAGATGAAGGAGCAAATATATCTGCAAAATGCAAACAAAAAGTTCAAAATAATTAGTTGACAAGTTAATTGACATGTTAGAAACTTCAAAAGTTGGAACATTGGACAATAAAATTAAAATATTAAAATCAGAAATTTAATATGAAAATCAGCCATCTTGTCTTACCTCACATTGGCCCACCAATCGTCATCGAGGATCTTTTGTTTGACATTCTTTCCGTCCGTAGAACTTGCATTAGGCCATCTAGCCCACTCTGCATTGACCATCATTGCTTGTAGAGGCTCATACACCTCTACCATCCTCTCTAACAAGATGAAGTATGTGGCATATCTACATTCATTGATTCAATGATTCATTAAAAATTTAAAATTTAAAACAAAATCAGATTATGAATACAAATTGAAAGTGAAACAAAATGAAGTGAGTGGCATACCTTGTCTCAACAGGTTTGAGAAATTCCTTCTTTGAAAATGTTCTGAAGAGAGCAAGTGAGGTGTAGTGATTGCAAATAAACATTTGAATATCTCTAGCTTCTGCCACTATTTTCTTCATCCAATCCAACTTCCCTATGTCTTTCAATGCATTGTTCAATGCATGAACACAACATGGGGTCCAAAATATGTGCCTGTACTGACCCTCCACCATCAACCCAGCCGATTTGCACACACGTGCAGAATCGGTGATCACTTGCACCACATTTGCAGCCCCAACCTCCTCTATAGCATCTCTCAAAATGGAAAACTGAAATTCTGCATCCTTACGTTTCCCCGAACAATCTATGGCTCTAAGAAAATAAGAACCAGCAGGGCATGTGACTATGACATTGATGAGTGGCCGACGTCTACAATCAGTCCACCCATCCATCACTATAGAGCACCCCGTCCTCATCCACGTTTGCCTCATGTCCTCCATTAACACATTAACTTTGGAGTACTCTTTGTCTAGGAGGGTGGTGCGTAGCTTATGATCTCCAGGGGGTATGAATGAAGGACCAACTGTGGCTATTTCTCTCACCATTTGTTTAAAATAAGAGGAACGGGCCACATGAAATGGAATGGCATGTGCAAAAAAGAATTTGGCAATGGCGGATTCAGTACTCTCTCGTGCTTGGTTATTAAATAGGGACTCAACTGAGGTTGCCTTTTCACTACCACTACCACTCACCTTTCTCTTTGCTCTTAAGAGAACTCCACTACTACCAACCGTGGAAGGACTAGGAATAGGCATGGATGATTGTGCACTTGGGAAAGAAGGAGACCCACCTTGAACCCCACCAGCATCACACTCTATTTGAATTCTTTGGCATTCTAAAAATAGGTCATCTGTCAATGAAGGACACACTCTAACTCCATGGCCCACCTCACCCAAAAAATGAGACCTAATTCTTGTGTAGCTGCCCCTAAAGTCTTTTTCACAAATATGGCAAAACCAAAGCCTACTTCCCCCCTGAATTTTTTTGTCTTTCACCCACAGGTGTAACATATCGAAGGAATGGTTTTTTTGGGTTTAATGGGTGTCTTGCATAGTCTTCCATAGTTTTGGTATTGGTTGATGAAGGATGCCATTGGATTGGGGTTCTTTCACTTCTTTGCTCTCTAGTTCTACTACCACCCCCACCACTTTGCCTTCTAATTTGCATTTCAACTTCACTATCACTTCCATTCTCACTGCTGCTCATGTTTTTTGTTTTTAGAATGCAAGTTTAAACTGAAAATGCAAAAAAATAAAAAAAATCAGACAATGTATGCTTCACATTTTGCAAAAAAATGAAAAAAAATAAATAGGAAAAGAAAATGCATACCTCTTTAGTGGATTTGCACTCCCTTCAACACTATTTCAACCTTCTCTCCTCCTTCAAGCTGCTGCTCCTTCTCCTTCAATGGTTGCAACTTCTTTTGCTCTCAAACCCTTGGCTGCTCAAACAAACAAAATGCAAATAATGAGGTTAGAGAGGCCCTTTTTCATTCATATGAGAGTCAAAATCCATGGGGCCCACACATGCCACGTAGGCTGGGCCGAAATTTTTAAATTTTATGTTTTTTTTTATGAGTTTGAAGTGACTAAAGCACGGGGGACGGCCGACTGTCCCCTGGACGGTCGAGGGACGGCTCAGTCGTCCCCTGGCCGCCGTCCCCGAGGACGGTCAACCGTCCCTCTTCCAGTCAACGCCGTCCCCCCGTCCCCGGTACGTTTCCTGGGTTTTTTGGGAAAAGAAGGACGGGGCAGGCCGTCCCCCGGTAGCCGGGACTTCCCAAGTACGGGTACGGGGCATTTTGAGGGGGGTACGCGTCCCCGGGTTTCCCTGATTTTTACATATTTAATAATATATAAATTTATAATAATTAATATATATAATTTTTAAAATATTAATTTTTCATATTTCTGATTTCATAATATATACAATTTATTATTTTACTTAGTCTTATATAATTAAATTATTAATAATATATATAATTTTTAAAATATAATATTCATATATTATAATTATATAATTTTAAAAAATTATAATTTATTGTTTAGATTTAGAATTTAGAATTTTAGATAATAAGCTTATTATTTAATTAATTAATTTAATCAAACTTCTTTTAACAATTTTTAAATTTGAAATTGCTACTTAATTGTATTTCTAAGTTGCATTTTATATATATATATATATATATTTGAATATTTTATTATATTTTTGTACGGACGTACCCGATTTTGTACCCAACCCCCCAAAAAAATGTCGTATCCACGTACCGTACCCGTGTCCGTACCCAATTCGGCAACCTCGGTTAAAACAGTTGGGAACAATGGATGCTTATGTTGCAGATTTTAAAGATTGTCAGTTTTGGTGACAGATATATCCAAGAGGAGGCTTGTAGTGCTTTTCATTGATGGGTTATCCAATCCTCTTAGGGATTGGATTAAAGCTTTTAACCCACCTTCTCTACAAGAGGCAATCAAAAAGGCTAGGGATATGAAGTCTTCCACTACTAAGAACAAATTCCCACCTAAGGCCTACCCACATGATAGAGATAAGAAACGTGACAACAAGGAGAACATTCAACCCAATGAAACACCTAAGATTGTGGAAGAAGACCACAAAAAGGAGCTAAGGAAGAAGAATTTTTGCTTTACTTGCAAAGAACCATGGGCTCCAAGACATAAGTGCTTGGAAAAGGAGAAGAATCGTCAAATAGAAGCATATTCGGCTAATGGATCAGAATCAAAAAAATCAAACCAGCAAGCTGAAAAGGAGGAAAGTGAGAGGATAGTTTAGAAGAAGGGCCTGGGAAGAAGAAAGAAAGTAGTGGTACGTTAGCTAGGCTCTCTAGTCTACAGAGAAGTGATTCATTCAAACTTAGGGGATGGTTAAAAGGGCAGCAAATTGTTGCTCTTCTTGATACAAGTGCTATGCATAACTTTATTGATGAAGACATTGTAGCACAACATGGGCTAAAAAAAAAAGAAATTTGGAGGCTTTAGAGTTGTGGTTGCTAATGTTGATGTTATAAAGCAGCGTCGGGCTGCTACTTCCAGCATGCTTTGTCTCCTTGAAGGCAATTCAAATAATAGCCTTAACGGCTATTTGAATTGCGAGATTACATCTTTGAAATGGCATGATTTTTGAAGGCACGATTTAATGAAGTGATGCAATCTCTCCTTGGCCGACTTCATATATGTTAATGAATGCGATTTCATTAAGAGGAAAATTATAATTATTTATTATGCATGGCCGACCTCATGAAAAGACACGATTAGTTAAAGAATGTATCTCTTTGTTGGAGGCCAACTTGAAGATCAAGGGATGCGTCCTTTCACTTCCTCTTGTATTTATATTCGATGTATTTCCTTGTTGCCATGATCCATTCATATTTCTGTTCGATATTATTCTTTGGAGTTAAAAGGGCAAATCATCTAGAGGAGATAGCGATTTCTACAGAAGAGCATTTTGTTGGCTGAGTTTTAATCAGCGATATACATCTGGTTGTATCTGAGTTACATCTGAGTTTGCATCAGTTTGTGATGCTTCTTATTGGCCCTTCAATCGGCTCATTGTAAAGGAGACTTTTCTTTGTTTTTGTTCAATATATAAGTGATATATTGTTGCTGGGTTTTTCTCCCTCAAGTGGAGAGTTTTCCCAGGGTATCTTGTGGTGTTCATTGTCTTATGTGTTGCATTTTCTGATTACTTAAGTTTGAATTATCTGATCTTGAAAAACTAACAGCGAATGGTCACATAATGTCTTGTATAAGGAAGATTCCACAGTTGAGACTCCAACTAAACCACTACAAGGTGAATGGTGAGTTTTATGTTGTTAATACAAGAGGCACAAATATTGTTTTGGGAATGCAATGGCTTCGCTCCTTAGGGGAGATCACCTTGAACCTAAAATTCATGGAGCTGAAATTTCAAGAGGGTGATAGGAAAGTGGTGCTGAGGGGAATGACCCAAGAGGGATCTAGGGCTGCCACATGCAAGTTCATGCAGGGAGAGTCCAATCATGATCGAGGATTAGAACCCGAGCAAGAAGGTAAAGACACTTTCCAAGTTTTTGATAATCCTTTCTTTGACATGGACGTGGAAATGGCATTTTATAACCCTCTTTTCGAGTTTCATATTGATAGTTTGGGGAAAGAAAAATCTTTCATTGATGGCTTGCTTCCTAAGGTGGATAAAGATGGATTAAATCATTATGGCTTGTGGGTTGACCTTGTGGATCCACCACAAGGGAGGGAGTACTATTGTGACATTGAGGTTGATAGGGTGGAGAGCCTTAGTGTTGAAACTTTCAAAATCACCAAATGTCCCTTGGATGAAATTCACATGTTGATCAGAGTAGTGCAGCCTCAACGTAGTGGTCATTTTAGAGGAAAGTATCTATGCCCAGGATTATCAACATTGGTTATTGGATACAAATAGTGATGGAAAAAGCATACCGTGGGTGGTTGTGGACCAAAAAGGCAAAAAACATACTGCTGTTACCCTTTTATACAGCCACCTTATGAGTCCATTTGTGTTAACGCAAGTGGATTGGAGAGAGATTTTGAGAAAAATTTGGAGTTCTACTTGGTTGATGACTTTTGGAAAGGTGTTTATTACTATGATTTTGATCAGATTATCCTTCGGGGTTGAAGATTTTCAGTGTTGCAGCTACTGCTCTTATTCCTGGGAGTTGGTTTTTCAAAAATCAGACCACGAGCTGTTGATTTTGTTGATGTTAATACAGCGTCGGTCTTCACTAAGACTGATATTAATCATGGGCCGACCTTATATTTGATTTATTTCATGTACTTATTCTGGCCGACTTTAATTGTTATTAAATATTTATCAAAGGCCGACCCAAGTGAAGAGGCGCCTAGGAGATATAAATACAAGGTCACTTCTTGGCTATGAAAAACAATTCGAATATAAACAAGTTCGCATTTTTGGCAGAGCAGAATTCGCAGTCTTAGAAGAAGTTCATACTTAATCAGCAGATCATCATTTTGTAGCAGCAGACCGATTTCAAGGAGAAACATATTCATTTGTATCTTTGCATCTAGGAGAGGTGCTATTATTCATTGTATCAAAATTCGGCATTGTGTTGAGCCTAAGTTGTAAGCAGATTTCTGCTCTTATTCCTTCAATATATAAGAGATATATTTGCTGGGTTTTTCTCCCTCAAGAGGAGGGTTTTCCCAGGGTATCTTGTTGTGTTCATTGTCTTATGTGTTGCATTTCTTTGGTGAATTGATTATCTAATCTGATCTAAGAAACACTAACATGGTATCAGAGCGGGTGTGAAAAAGATCGTGATCAGATTTAGTTCGCAACACTCACCTTATTCTTTTTCAGTCTATCTTCTAAATTTCTCAAGATGGTGAACGGTCTGAAAATCAAGGATAGACTCGAAGGGATCTCGAACTACATATCATGGAGGTTCAGGTTCATGCTAACTTTGGAAGAGAATGACTTGGCTGAGTTTGTGAAAACAAAAGTTCCCGAACCTGAGGGGGAAGAAGAGAAGCTGCAATGGAGAAAGAAAGACACTAGGGCAAAGAAAGTATTGGTTGATTCCGTCAAGGATCATATTGTACCAATTATCTTCAAGTTGGATACAGCAAGAGAGATGTTTACAACCTTGGAAGAGATGTACGAAATCAACAACACCAGTCGAGCCCTTGCTCTGAAGCAACAACTTCATCATGTGAAAATGGCGAAAGGAGAATCTGTTATTACATACTTCATGAGGATTTCAGAGATAAAAGATCAGCTCTCCACTATTGGTCACATGATTGATGATAAAGAACTGACTATGCTTGCTCTCAATGGTCTTCCGCTTTCATGGGAGGCGTTCATCCAAGGAATCAGTGCAAGATCCGAACTTCCCAAGTTTGATCAATTGAGGATTGATTGCATTCAAGAAGAGTCAAGACTAACAGCAAGGGGGATTGGTCAAAGCTCAAAGAATGAAGAATTACAAGTTCTTACCTCTCATTCATCAAACAAAGGAAAAGGCTTTAAGAGAGGTTTCTTCAAAAGGAATCGAGAAGATGGAAATGAAGATGCCCCTACCTTCAAAAGGAAACGAGACATGTCCAAGATTCAATGTTTTCGTTGTGATAAGTATGGTCACTTTGCGAGGGTTTGCCCCCAACGACCTAAGCTTCAAGTTGCCACTGCAGATGTTGAAGAAGTTGCTCTACAAAAGGACTCTAGTGATTATCTATTTTATTCAGCCTTGTCTAGCAATGTTTCTACTGACTCTAATACTTGGTTGATTGACAGTGGTGCTTCTAGGCACATCACCGGATTCAGAAGTCATCTTTCAAACTTAATGGAAAGCAACTCCAGTGATCAAGTTGTTATTGAAGATGATGCTAGATATTCTGTAAAAGGGATTGGAAACTCCACTCTTCACTTGGATTCTGGAATTTCTTTGGAGTTGAATGATGTACTGTTCGTACCTGGGATAAAGAGGAACCTTGTTTCAATTTCAGCATTAGAAGACAAAGGTTATCAAGTTGCCTTCTCTAAAGGGAAAGTTCTTATATGGGCAAAGAACTCCAGCTTCAAAACTGCTCAAGTGATTGGAGTTAGACATGAATGTCTCTACACGCTGTGCACTCGTCCTCTTCAAGCACTTGTGCATAACAGTACCAGCATGTGTGATCTTTGGCATCGAAGATTGGCTCACATTCACTTTCGTGCTCTACCTATCATGGAGAAGATGGTCACCGGTCTTCCGAAATTCGATCAAGAACATGAAGGTACATGCAAGGGATGTGCCCTAGGCAAGAACACAAAAGGTACGTTTCATTCCAGTGAAAGTAGATCTAAATGTATTCTTGATCTCATTCATTCTGATTTGTGTGGTCCAATGTCTAGTGCATCTTCTAGTGGTTTCTTGTATTATATTATTTTCATTGATGATTACTCTAGAAAGACTTGGATATATTTCTTGAGATCTAAAGAATCAGAAGAAGTATTAGAAAGATTCAGAGAATTCAAAGCACAGATTGAAAATCTCTCTGGGAAGAGGATCAAAGTATTGAGATCTGATAATGGTGGAGAATACACTTCTGGCACTTTTCGAGACTTTTGTATTGAAGCAGGGATTAAGAGGGAGTTCAGTGTTCCCTATAATCCACAACAAAATGGTATCGCTGAAAGGAAGAATAGATCTATTGTGGAAGCAGTGAAAGCTATGATCCATGATCAAGACTTACAAATCTCTCTTTGGGCTGAAGCATCAAGAACAGCCGTCTATGTTCAAAACAGGAGTCCCCACAGGATCTTAGAGAATAAAACTCCTGAAGAAGCATTCTCAGGCGTGAAGCCTGAAGTTAGTCATTTGAGGATCTTTGGCTGTCCAGTCTATGTTCATATTCCAAAGGAAAAGAGAACAAAGCTAGAACCTTCTGGGAAGAAAGGAATTCTTGTAGGCTACAGTGAGACATCAAAAGCTTACAGGATTTACATTCCAGGACAGAAGTCTATTGAGATCAGTAGAGACGTCACATTTGAGGAAGATGTTGCTTATAGAAGGTCCAAAGGCACTCTTATGGAGGTCGATGAAGAAGAATCTCCTCAAGATATGGAAGTTGACCATATTCCAGAGAATCTGAAGGAGGATACAGAACCTAAAGAAGATATTGATCCAGCTGAGCCTTTGGATCCTACTGATGGGCCTCTAGACATTGTGATTGGAAAGAAAAGACCTCTTTGGGCTCGCAGGACAATGCAGGAAGCAGAAAGGTTTGCAGCTCCAAGAGGAGCCTTCAGAGAAAGCAAGAGACCTCACAAGTTCTCTAGTTATGTTGCCTTGATGAGTCAGATTATTGAGTCAGAGCCTTCAAATGTTGAAGAAGCTTCTAGTCAACAAGTATGGAAAGATGCCATGATTGAGGAGTATCAGTCTATACTTAAGAACGATGTTTGGGATATAGTTCCTAGACCCAAAGACAAATCTGTGGTGTCTTCTAAGTGGCTCTTCAAGATCAAGCATGCAGCTGATGGGAGCATTGAGAAACACAAGGCTAGATTTGTGGCTAGAGGGTTCTCACAAAAAGAGGGAGTTGACTATGAAGAAACCTTTGCTCCTGTGGCTCGTTACACGTCTGTTAGAACCATCATTGCTATTGCTGCATCTAGAGGATGGAAGATTCACCAAATGGATGTAAAGACAGCTTTTCTGAATGGCATAATAGAAGAAGAGGTTTACATTGAGCAACCAGAAGGATTTGAGGTGCATGGGAAAGAGTCTCATGTCTGCAAGCTGAAGAAGGCCTTGTATGGTCTTAAACAAGCTCCTCGTGCTTGGTATGAAAGAATTGATCAGTATCTTTCAAGTCTGGGTTTCTCAAAGAATGATGCAGATTCTAACCTCTACTTCAAAGTAGTAAATGGTGAAGCATTAATTTTGGTTTTATATGTTGATGACTTGATCATTACTGGTGAAGAACATCTAATTCTAAAATGCAAGAAGGAATTAGCTTCAGAATTTGAGATGAAGAATCTAGGTCTCATGCATTACTTTCTTGGCTTAGAAGTTTGGCAAAAGCCAAATGAGATGATTCTAAGTCAAGGGAAGTACACTGTTGACATTCTCAAAAGGTTTGGTATGATTGACTGCAAACCTATGTCTACACCCATGGAGTCTAATTTAGATAAGTTGAAAGAAGTTGCAGCTAGTTCAGAACCAGTGGATTCTACGATGTATAGACAGTTGATTGGTTCATTGATGTATCTAGTTAACACTAGACCTGATATTGCTATGCAGTGAGTGCACTTAGCCAGTTTATGTGTGAACCAAAGCAAATACATCTTGTAGCAGCTAAACATATCCTGAGATACTTATGCGGCACAATCGGATATGGGTTAAGATATTCTTCAAACGTGGATTTGGAGCTGCATGGTTTTACTGATTCTGATTGGGCAGGATGTGTCTCAGATCGAAAGAGTACTTCTGGTTGTTGCTTCAGTTTGGGGACTGCTATGATCTCCTGGTGTAGCAGGAAACAGTCTTCAGTGGCCTTGAGTACAACTGAAGCAGAGTATATTGCAGCTTGTGTGTCAGCTCGTGAGGCAGTATGGCTTCGCAAGCTCCTTGCAGGATTGTTTGGACAATCAATGGAGCCTACTATTATACACTGTGATAATCAAAGCTGTGTGAAACTTTCTGTCAATCCTGTGTTTCATGACAGAACAAAACATGTTGAGATCAAGTACCACTATATTAGAGATATGGTACAAAGGAAAGCTATACAGTTGAGGTATATCAGCACTGAAGAGCAAACGGCAGACATTCTCACCAAGCCTCTCGCCAGGATTAAGTTTGTATACTTCCGAGAGAAACTTGGTATGGTGGAGAATGCAGCCGTGACTGAGAAAGAGTCTCAGTAATCAGTGATCCTTGTTGAGAATGCAACTCTTTGCTGAGAAAGAGTTGAGGTGCAAGCCCTTGTTAATACAATTCTCTGCTGAGAGAGAGTTGAGGTGAAAGTCCTTGATAATGCAATTCTCTGATGAGAGAGAGTTGAGGTGAAAGCCCTTGTTTCCACCCTCTGGGAGAAGCTATGGTGGATGTCATGTGTGTGACTCCATGACAACATCACGTGAGAGAATCCGTGATGAGTTTTTACCATCTATGGGAGTAGCCATAATGGTTAATATCACGTTGAGGTGATATTTTATTTTGTTTTCATTCTAACATAATGTGTCTTGTGCAGATGGAAGTTCATCCCTAGCTGAGAGGGAGTGTTGATGTTAATACAGCGTCGGTCTTCACTAAGACTCATATTAATCATGGGCCGACCTTATATTTGATTTATTTCATGTACTTATTCTGGCCGACTTTAATTGTTATTAAATATTTATCAAAGGCCGACCCAAGTGAAGAGGCGCCTAGGAGATATAAATACAAGGTCACTTCTTGGCTATGAAAAACAATTCGAATATAAACAAGTTAGCATTTTTGGCAGAGCAGAATTCGCAGTCTTAGAAGAAGTTCATACTTAATCAGCAGATCATCATTTTGTAGCAGCAGACCGATTTCAAAGAGAAACATATTCATTTGTATCTTTGCATCTAGGAGAGGTGCTATTATTCATTGTATCAAAATTCGGCATTGTGTTGAGCCTGAGTTGTAAGCAGATTTCTGCTCTTATTCCTTCAATATATAAGAGATATATTTGCTGGGTTTTTCTCCCTCAAGAGGAGGGTTTTCCCAGGGTATCTTGTTGTGTTCATTGTCTTATGTGTTGCATTTCTTTGGTGAATTGATTATCTAATCTGATCTAAGAAACACTAATAGATTTCAGACTTGGACAGCTGCAAGAATTCACCTTTTCTATCCATTCAGCCTCTTGATAGGGTCAGGTTTGGGCTCCGGATGGAGTGAATAATAGGATTGGCAAATCAAGTTCAGTGTTGGATGAGAGTTCTGGTAGAAAAAAGTTGTTATTTCTCGCTTCCAACTTGCACTCGTGATTGGAACAGCAGATTACCTCACAATTATAGGACTCTTAGGCTAATTTGGGACCCTAGGATCTCATTTGGTTTCAATGTGAATCAACTTTTTGTTTTTGGAGCTTTGATGGCATTGCTTGAGGACAAGCAATATTTGGGAAGCGAGGACTGTAATGTCCCCATTTTCGGTGTCTTTATTCAGGCTAGTTTGGTATAGTAAGTACTATATTTAGTAACTGGTCCTGGCAGCAGTGCAGTGCGGGGTTTCCTGTTTGGGCAATGTGTGGCAGTTGTCAAGAGAACTCTAATGTTTTGTGCCAATTTGGTGATTTGGAGTATTTACTATTTTTGGTAGCTGCTATAAATAGTAAGTCTATTTTTGATAACTGATCCTGACCAAGGCTACTTCAGCAGTGTATGTTTCTAGTTTGGGCATTGGCATGACTAAGGTTTGATTTAATTATTATTTATATTTCTCACTTATGTTATTTTAATAAAGTTACTTTAATTTAAGTGAAGGGGTCAGGGGGTCATGCAAAAATTACCTTGGAGCCTAATGTAATGACTTAATGTTGTTTTAAAAGGCAACAAAAGCAAAATAGTTTCCTTATGAGCATGGACGCCCAAGGGAAGTATAGGGTGTTTTTTTTTAATAATTAAAAAATAAAGTGCTCATGAAGGGGGTCATTGGCTTTTGGAGGGAAAGAGGATTTGAAATTATTTGCCCCAATTTCCTTTTGGCTCTTTAGAACCTCTTTTGGGGCCTCATTTGCACATGGCTGAGTTGAGGGCATAATAGGATGCTACTGGATTATTTCCAAAATATTGTTGTTGCGTGTTGAGGATGAAAACCCTCATCATTTAGAACTGATTTCGGTGGTGAGAGATCCGCCCTAGCTGGATTTGGTGTGGTTCTATCTCAGAAATCACCTAGGGCTTCACAGTTTAATGGTTTACAGTATTTTTGGAGTGAAAAGATGAAGATCTTTGAATATTTTTGAAGTAGGTTTTTGGTATTTGGTGTGTTGGACTCATGGTTCAAATTTGGGTTTGATGTCGTGGTAATTTTGGAGCTGTTACAGTGGTCTGAAAGCTTTCTTATTGAAATCTGGAAACATTTCTTACCAAGGTCTGATATCGGAAAACAATTCATAACTCCATGCACATTCAGGGTTTCATTCTGGGTATTTCTCGAATGGATTTCCCACATATTGGCACCCCATTTCATGCATAAACTTGGATTTATTGAATCATTTCTGATTTTTAAGGGCTGGTCGCCCTACCTAGGGATGCATGCATTTTGGGAGACTTCTGGTTATTTTGGACCTGCTGTTGTATAGGTCATTTCTGTGTTATTTGGATGTTTTTTGGAGCTGATTATGAGGCGTTGAAATCCAAGGGGGTTGTTGGCCTTCCTTCCATATGGCGTATGATGCAAGTTTGAAGGTGTTTACTGCTGTTAAAAGCCATTACCAGGTCTGAAACTGTTGATTATCAGCAAAACTACAATCAGCAAACAGGGTTATATTTCAAAAAAAGAAACGAACCTTAACATGTTCTTAAAACAGTACCTTAACAAACGAGATTCAAGACTGAACTCTTCTATGCAAACAAGAGATAAATACAACATAAACAAGAATGTGGGGCATAATCTACAATGAACTGTCAATATGATTTGAAAAACGAGTTGGGCAATAACTGGGTAGATGATGCAGATATTTGACATCACTATCAGTATGATTGTTTTCGTGCTGGTTTTGAATTATGGTAGGAATAAGACTGCATTCTTTTTAATTAAAGTCTTAAAAACACTCATGAAAAATGACCGAATAAGTAGACAATCTTATCCTCAATCAGTGTATAAGGTTATGCGCGTGATTTTGGCAAGCAAATAAATAGAGTAATAATTCAATAAAACTACTAAAGAAAAGAGAAGCAAGTGGTAACCTTCCGGCAGACACATATCTATCTGCATAATCTGTAGGAAATGGGAGATCCTCTGCATCGCCCTCCAAGATTTTACATTCCTTGAGGGGCTCCTTTTTCTTGGCTTTGGCGAGTTGATGAGGAGACTGGTCCAAAATGGTTACATTCTTTGCATCAACATGCTTAACAATACCCAATGTTGTAAATCCAGTGCCACCTCCAACATCGACAACAAGCAAGTCCCTGCTCCAAAGATCTGCAGGCTCAAGTGCATCATCTCTCATGTCTTCTGTCCAGTGACCTGGATTAATAACATGGTCATATATGATGGAAAGGAATCTATAGAACCAAAACGCTTCCTGTTTGTGCTGAATAAACCGAGGTTGTGAAGCTGGTCTGGATGAAGATATACTGCATCTAGCAACTCCTGTGCCAGTTCTTGTTCTGTTCTTCAATATGGGGAGTGAGAAATATAATTTTGGCAAAGATACTCCAACGATGTTGGCATTTGAAGAGCACAAACCACGGCAACTGGGTTTAAAAGAACTCATCTGATAATGGTTGAGAGAGCTTCTAGTAGATGGATTTGATGGGTTTTTTATAGAAAGAGCTACTGTCACAGCTCCACTACCCGCAATGACCATCGAAGCCATTGCCAATGTGCTCAGAAAACAGACTAGAGAGTCAAGCTATCCTGTGCCTGCAAAGATAGAAGCAACCCTGACATTAGAAGGGTGATTGATATCATTACCTTCGGCAACAAATTGAAGGCATGAAATGGAAACCGTTTTGCTTATGTCTTTCTTAAATTACTCTTGTCACTGTTAATAGAGTTGTATAGTCTTATGTCACTGCATGAAACATATCACAGGGACTAATACCTTGATTACCAAGCTAAAACCACAAACATAACTTTATACGAATCGGAACAGTCCATTTTTTGTCTATTGAAACCCATTCAAATTCTTAACTGGGAAAACAGTGCTCAAAAACACTAAAAGCAACACAAAAACCCAGTTATTAAAATCCATTCCTATCCCTGGACAATGTAGCAGCATTTACAAAATTGCTCCAGCTATGCAACACCCAGTTGGCAAAAACGACTTAAGAAACCATGTGGCATAAACCCACTTGAAGAAACACACAGTAGTGTAAAACCCATTTGCCAAAGTCTAATAGATTCCACAGAACACATGCTTTCAGCAAATGGTTTATCAAGATTATTCTTCCGTGTTACAGAGCCGAAAGTAGAGGTTTGATTTTGCATTCATTCAAGCGTGCTTTACATGTGGCAGGAATTCAAACAGAAACCTTTAAAGAAAAAAGAAAAAAAACTGATTTAATCAATTGAAAGCTTACCAAGAATGATTAGTAAGCATGCCGCAATGAGCATTACAGGGAAGTAGAATGGAGCGCTGCCCAAACATTAGGGATCGCATATTGGACATCAACGGTAATAGTTGATGCGTGTTTCGTTTAACAATTTCATTGGTCCAAATGAGTGACTGGATCAGGCTGTCGACTTCCTTCCACGTGGAGATCTTACCACCTCAGTTGGAGAAGTTGTCTTATTCAAGCATTAATAAAACTGAAAATCAAAGTGTATAGGTTAAGGTTTCACAAGTCCCCTCGTTCTTTTCTTCTTCTTTTATTATTATTAATTCTTAATTCGTTCAAGTCTCCTCGTTATTTTTTTTAATTTTTTTGAATAAGGCAGAAATGATACAAATAGAATTAAAAAAATCAGTTCAACAAAGGGAGTGAGGAAGAAGGAAATATGAATAGCAGTTCAAACACAACTTCAATTAGACTAATACAATAACTAGTTGTGAGTAAACAGGCAACAAAGCAACTAATAACATGTAACAAAGTCATAACACAAAATAAAACAACTCTAATTCTGATTTACAAACACAATGATCCAACTGAAAATTGATCAAAGATACACTAGTGGATCCAAATCCAATTAGACTTTAAATTTGAAGTTTTGAAACTAAATGGCACCATAAAACTTCCCCCCGTGTAACTATAGAAACTGATGTTTAATCTCGTCCAGCTTCTTGTAGAAATCACCATTTTTGAGTCTCCTCTCTCACTGCGAACATAAAACAATAAATTGAAACATAATGTCAAAGTAAAACATTAGAATATATGTTTCCTGATGCAAAATGTGATATGAGAATACTGTCGAACATCTACTTTTCCATGGATGAAACAAAATACACTGTTTCATAGTATCTGCAATTAGATTATCATGAAGTCTATAACTAAATAATGCTTCCCTCTATCGTAATGCATAACCAAAAATCGCAAGAATCTGATCAAAAATTATATCACTTTTTTTCGCTTTAAAATAGTCCCAAAAGATATGTTTCATATTTTCACTTCGCTGACAGAATGGACATTTAGTTGTTTGGAGCTTCAAATGCTTTAATCTATCCCCTACAGGCAACTTTTGATGCATGACTTTCCAAGACAAAATTTGAGCATTAGCTTTAGCCTTGGATTTCCAAATTTGGGCACTAAGACTTCTCAATTTCCTCTCTTGCAATCTACATTTTCATTTGTTATTCATTCTTGATCTCCATCCAATACTTGCAATGCAACCTTAATATTTGCACAAATGAAATAAAATGTAAGTGGCTTTTTAATTAGTTGAGTGGTTAACAAATAGTTTTTCATAATGGTTGAGTTTTTAGTTTTTTAGATTTAGATTTTCAATTAGAGGTCAATAATCTATGTTCTCAATGTCAATTAAGTAAATTAATAATCAGATTTTGGTGTGCAATGGATATGTTGATGATGAATGCATTCATTTAGTTCATCATGTATTTAGCATGAAGTAGGATAATGCATGAATTCACTTGCAAGGTCATTAAGCAAGTGATCTTTTTTGTGTATCCTTTGTTTCCACGAATAAGTCATAGCTTCAAATTGATTATTTTTGCAAACACAAATATGAAATACATGCAGTACTAAATTTTGAATTAGAAAAATTTAGCCTAAAATGCTCATTACACCCAAAAACTAGATTAATTTTTTTATAAAAAAAAGAAGGTAAGTATGATCACAATTTTGAGATAATTACAAATAAGGCTATCTATGAGGGTTTTTTTTAGTATGTGGTTAACATCGATAAGAATTATATAGTTTTTTTGATGTTAACTTTATATAAAACTTATATTTTAGTTAGGTTTTTTAGTAAGTTGTTGATTGTGTGAAGCTAAGAAATGGGATAGTTATCCAAATCATCAAAAGATTGATTGGGAGGATGATGGGATGGATAGAGGAGTGATGAAAAGTGATAGGAGAACAACAAGATATGGGAAAGGTGGGAATGATGATTTTGGGATAGATGGCATAGGATTGTGTGAGGGTAGCATATAGCTAGATACCAATGACAAGGGATTATGGGATAAATATGATATGGTAGGAGGGACAACGTGGATGGATGATAGGGAGATAAAGATTTTGAAGATGGAAGGATGATAAGATGAAGGGATAAGGAGATAAGGATGGGGATATGGATAGATGATTGGATGGAGGGATGAGGTGATAAGGATTTGGAGATGGAAGGAAGATAGGATGAAGGGACAAACATTTTTGAGGGATTAACGGAAGAAGAATAGGGAGATAAAGATAGGTAAATGGAAGGGATAATATGATGAATGGATGGTATGGAATGAGATCTCCAAGGACCATGTCACAAAGGAAGAAGATTCTTCACTCTAGATATGTCATGTGTGATGAGGCAGGAGGGATGGGAAGATAGGAAGACGGGTAGATAAGGAAGGGAGATGGATGATAGCATGATGGGTGGATAAGGGGGGCAGATGGATGATAGCATGATGGGGGGATAGAGGGAATGTATTCCAAGAGTGGTCCAAAGCATGTATATA
Organism: Sequoiadendron giganteum; assembly: GCA_007115665.2. Lineage (NCBI taxonomy): Eukaryota > Viridiplantae > Streptophyta > Pinopsida > Cupressales > Cupressaceae > Sequoiadendron > Sequoiadendron giganteum. Next base: position 369,307,308 of record CM021100.1, on the reverse strand, counting down.
TATGTACCCCTACCTATATCAAGATCACAAGGAGGATGGAAGGATTGAGATAAATGGGATATGATAGGTAGGATGGGTAAGATAGGTTGGATGGAGGAGATGAAGGATGGTGATGACTGGAATGAAGTTTCCCCCAAGTGTGGAGAGCAAATGGATGGGGGATTACACATGATGCATGTTTGTCAGGTTTTCATCATGGTACATGTCCAAGGCACCTATTTGCCAAGTTTTCACCATTAGACAAATTTTTCTCTTTACTTTTTTTGGGGGGGATTTTTTTAATTTTTTTGGATATTTTGGATTATTTTAGATTTTTTTGGATTTTCGGACTTTGGGAAAGTGTGTGGATGGAGATGGACAAGGATAAGGATGTGGATAAATGGATTTGGAAGATAGGTGATAAGGACATGGAGGAAGGACTCAAGAATCAAGTTCCATACCGAGGTAATAAGAGCCCATTTTGGAATGATTATTTGATGTTGGTACAACTTCATTAGAATAGATGGATTGTGAAAGGGCATGGATTAAAAGGATTTGATGGGAGAGATATGTGGGATAATCGATGGGATTTTGGAAAGTGTATGGATGGAATAATGGGAGAGGATTGTGATGGAGGGATGTTGTTAGGACCAACACTGGAATATATTGTGATGGATGTGGAATGATGGGAGGAGAAATGGATGGAGGATGTGGGGATGATGGAGGATTTGGGATAGTGAATTTTGGGACATAGGGACCCAAAATAGATTTAGGAGATGGAAGATGAGGATGCGTAGCTTTTGGATTAGCAACTTTGGATGTCGTTATGGATTTTTATTTGAATGCATTGCATGTTTTTACTTTATGATCCACATGGTTTTGATTTTTGCTTTGGTGGGCCTTAGTGGCCTTTGTGGCCGAGTGTACTATTGTATTAGATTTCTCTTTTCTTCATCATGTCTTTTTAAGAGGACATGGTGATCTCTAGATCCATGTGGATGTTTTGTATTATGTATTTTATTTTGGCATCCAAATTGCTTCCAATAGCAATTTACATCTTAAGAAATTTCTATTAATTTTTATTAATGCCTCATTATTATAACATATCCATAAATATATTATTAAATATACCAAGTAGCCTTGTACCAATACATAAAACATTTAAATCTAATATTTTATTATTTGAAAATCACTCACTAGTAAATAATACATTTAAGCCACCAATATTTTATTATTTAAAAAGGGTGATGCCACAATAGTGGTTTACAATTTTTGGCCAAACTGGACACTAAAATTATTTTTTTAACTAAATCTTCACTTTTGGGCACCTATAGCAGCTAAACCGTGAGGAATTTGAAGATGATGCAAACTAGAGTTTCATGACATTTTTTTTGTAGATTCTAAAAATATTTTTTTCAAAATTTTTGGAATCAGATTGTACTTTTTTTTCCATCTCCCTCGAAAACTAGTTTTTTTTCTTCAGAAAACAACATTTTTAAAAAGTGACGCTCACCGTATAACGTATAACTTTTTTTCCATGAAGGATAAAATTCTAATTCTTTCGAATTTAGATTTGTAACTCCGATGTCTAGTGCTTCCACTTGGTTAGATAGATTTTTATTGAATATTTTTTCTTTAATCAAGTTTCAAAGTCAAACCAATTACAATTCAGACCTAGCGCGATCGTATAACGCATAACTTTTTTTGTATATATCGAAATTCAATTATTCTTTTTGTTGGATCAAGGACTTCAATATCTGGTGCACTCATATTTTTCAATTTTTTTTTGATAATTTGCTATTTTTCCACATGTGCAGAACAAAGAGCTTCATTTTCGGTAAAAAACTTATGTTTAATAAAACTAAAAAAAAATACATAATAAAACCAAAACATATTAAAATTATATTCGTTGGATAGCTCATTTCGAGGACTACCTGATTCCAATTGGGTTTGTGAAGTCTTTGCCATTTTGATGTTCAAATCGAGCTCCGAAGTGAAAAAATTTAGGTTTTTTTTGTGAATTTTGTCAAACATCAGGGAAATGGGGGGTTCGGGGGTTCGAGCGAACCCCCTTCCCAAAAGGGGTTTTCATTCGAATTTTGTCCATACATGCAATTAATGGGTTCGTTCGAACCCTGTTTCGAGCAAACCCTTTTTTGGTTTGTTTGAACCATCTAGTTCGTTTAAACCCCCAAAATGTAAAATTTTTCCATGGGGTCATTTTTTTCAAGTTTTCCTTCCTCATTTGAATTGTAAATCACTTTTGTGGGTTTACCCAAGTAGTTGTTTTCTCGAACGACATGAAGGCCCAAAAAATGACTCAAACCTCCTTAGCAATCAAATTTCCAGTAATTAAATTTTTAAATATATATTTAAATGTATATGTTAACAGTTGATAAGATTTGAAAACATCAATATTTGTTTCATAGTGAAAAATTATTGCATTTCATTCGTTAATGGGTGCATAGACTAATTGTGTTGTTGAGCAATATGATAGTTCTTTCCTATTGGAGGGTACTAACAAGAAGATAAAAAGTAGGAACCTTAAATGGTATAGAGCGAAATGTTTTATTTAAAAAGAGCTAGTTGTATTTGCGTGGGGGGAAGATATTTTGATTGAAAATATAGGTTCTTATGATGATATAAATGCATTTAAAAATACATGCATATCACATCAAAATGACACTCTTATTTAATTGAAATATGTGTCTAGACATGGGCTCTCTAAATACAATAGATGTGGAGGGATTTTATATTACTGAAGTGTCAAGATATGGGGAAAATTTATTTTGAAAGTGGTACATAGGTAGATATGGGAATCAATGGGTGAAAGGATTTTTTTAGTTTATAAAAGGAGAAGGGCTCACTGAGAAGAGGTTGTTATTTTCTCTTTCTTTATTGTAGTAGCAACTTTATAATATTTGTATATTTACTAGTACATGCATCAAAATAAAATGTAATGGTTATTCTTATTGTAATTTATATAGAATTTCTTATCATTTTTTAAATAGTTGGTTTAATAAAGAAGCCTATAATTTTATAAAAATACTTATGTTTCAATTAGAATTAATTTATATGAATTTAACATAATATTAAAAGTTTATTAACTTACTCACCTAAGATAAAGTCTCAAAACTAAATAATTATGGATGGGCGTTTGGATTTTTTTAGATCCATTTATAGGGGTGGTTGTTTTATTGACCAAGTGGTCATGTAGAGCTAAGCTCTTAACTATGAATTTAGGTGTTTATCAAGTGTTGTATATCATTTAATCCAGTTCCAATTTGTATTCTATGATAGCAGATACTATTTCCCCATAGTAGGACAAATGAATTACATGAAATAATTTTTCATAGGTATTAAAATAATATCATTCAATATTCTCAAAAAATACCAAAGTTGAGGATGAAATTAATAAACGTAACATCAATAAATATATTGATAGAGATAGAGACAAAGATCATCAATCCAAAGTGCAACACAAGTGTTTACCATAGTGGAGAAAAAATACGAGTTAAAGAGTGGGATCCATAATGATTATCCCCACTCCCAACACAAGGGTATAAAAAAAAGAGAAAGAGTGCAAGAAATATGAGCAATGCATTGAGGGGACTATGAGATTCAAATAATTGGAAAGGTATGCTTGAAACCATCAAACATGTTGGTTGAATATTTTGTAATCACTTAACTGATTACAAAATGGTGATTTCAACCATAGTATTACAAGATTAAATCTCTCCTCTCAGAAAGGGGAGGCTTCCTTCTTATTTCTCACTAAAAACAACTAACAACTAACGTAGATTATGCACACTAAAATCATCCATGGGTGTTTACATTCATCCTTTTCTCTTGTTTCAGAAAAGATGTTTTCCTCTTACAAAAATTACAATGATATCCCGTGATAATTAAAACGTGTAATTAACCAAAAAGTCCTAGTTTGAGAAATAATAACCAATAACTACTTCGATTAAATGAAAGAATAATCAAAATGATACTGTGAGTGTTCGTAGTGAGAAAACCCACAAAAGAACACAGACTTTTGTTGCTTTTTATGATGATATGAAAAGAACAAGAATGGTATATTGCATCCCAAAGTCTTTGATATATGCCACCAAAAGATCAACAAAATATTGATAACAACGTACAACCCAAAGTCTTCGAATTTTCACCAAAGTGCACACATAAACATAATCTTCAAATATAATAATGCAGCCCAAAGTCTACAAAATAATATTTGAATCCCCTTCTAAATATATGATATCACACCACTTATTCAATAATGTGCAATACAATGCAATGAGAAAGGCATAAGAACATCCTCAATACACAACAAAGTAGATCCAAGACAAAGATTGGATTCGAATTTGCCTCTTGTATTGATTGAAATCTGATTTACAACTCTAAAACACAATTTCAAGATTGCTCTTCAATTGGGCAGCGCTTCGCTTCATTAGCTAAAGGGTCCTATTTACAAAAGGGCTCCCTCATATATATAGAGGAGAGCCGAAGCTAAAGTAGGAAAGTTACAACTAACTTGACTTATTCAACAACAAAGTCCGATTTGATTTAGGGCTTCTTTTCTTTTACATGAAATTGCATATTTACAAAAGATATATAATATGACATCTACAAAATACATATTGCATAAAGGGAAAAAGTTGGAAATAAACTAAGTGTGGAATAAACACATTCATTCACTCATTTTTTTTCTCCATGAAGTCTTCTTATTTCTTCAACATTGCTTGGACTCCAGAATGAACTGGTCATGTGGTATGGCTGGAGACTGTGAGTACTTGTGTTATTGAGTCCTTGATGTTGATGCATGCTTTCTTGTGCCTTTCTAATATTTTTTTAGGTTATTCAAAGTTACTTGAAAGTCCGCCAATTTTTCAATAGAAGATAATGAGAAAGCTTCATCTTCAACCTCTTTTTGGATCAATGATGTAAATTATTGGATAATCGTGTCAATGGGAAGGAATTTTTGATCATCATCTAGCACTTGACAAGGTAGATCCTTAATTCTAGCAACAAGATTTGAACCTCTATCCTCGTCTACCTCTTGAGCTTCTTGTAAATCTCTGATTAGATCATTGGTGATAATATTCTTATGCTTCATTTTTCTCGAATTCCAATGAAATTTTTTCTATTGGGAATCACCCCAACTTACTCTAACACATCAAGCTTGAGATCCTTCATTTTATTCCAAGCTTCAAAACTTTTCTCTCTCTTGTAGACTTTGGGATAATGTTTCAATTGTTTGGCTCGATTAAATTCCTTCACATTTTCCATATTGCTAATCCTTTCAACAAAATATTTTAACAATTGTGTAGCATGAACCAATATCATATCAATACATTCTATAAAAAAAATATACCCCATGCATGTGTCACTGTGACCTTCTGAATAGTAGGATCCTCTATACTTGTAGCAATGGGCTCAATTGAGTCATAGGATTGGGTTATCTTCTAGATTACTTATGTGAGTTGATCAACCCTAACTTTCAATTGGTCTTTGACTATATTATCCTAATCATACTTCTCAATTAGAGAATCCAATGCCACCTATGCATCTTCATTCACACTTTCGTGCATCCTCTTTCCCAACTCTATCTTGGTGATAGAATATTTTGAAAGATCAACCTCTTCTATAGTTTTACTAGGAGGTTGTGCTACCTCTGCATACTTGTAACCTACTTTGTCAACAACCACCCTTGAAAGAGTTTTGGATTTATTTGTTAACTTGGTCTAGACAGGCACCAACTGACCAAAATCAAAGTCGCACAAAGAGACAACTTGCTTCTTTCTCTTTAGTGTTTGAGAGGCCAACCAAGGGGGAAGAGGAGAAGAACCTTCTCCAAGACTTGTTACCATAGTTTTAGTTGATAGTGTTGCACTGACAATGGCAGTGGCCACAAGAGGTGGAGTGTTGGTCAAAACTACAAACAAAATTTCCACATTAGATATATGTTGTGAGGACTCAGTCATGAATTTATCGAACTCGGATTGTATATTCACATAAAAAATGGGAGATGAAAAATTAGGCAAAGAAGGTGAGGAGCCAAACACATTTTCAAATTTATTCCTAGGACTCTCAAAAATAGACCCAAAAGTTGGGGATGAATGAATAGATATGGTAGGAGCAACAAAAATAATGGTAGCAAAAGGCAAAGGTTGTTCAATTGTAACAGCAAGAGGAGTGGGACTGGGCAATGTAGCAATGATTGGGGAAAAAAAATGGAGTCTTCTGGAGCAGACTCATGCAGAGATTTCTATACTTCTTCATCTGGATTCTCCTCCCCTTGTTCTTGACCTTGAGTTGATGCTTCTTTTGTCAGGGTAGATGGCCCTTTTGTTCCCTTGCTCTTATCCCCTTTCACTATAAAAATGAACTTAGGCTTAGGAGTTTTACTAGTACTTGGCACATCATCCTTATTGTTTGTTCTAATCTCTTCCTTCTTCCCAATATTCCCTTTAGTTTCTTATTCTTCAAATCTAGTATTATAATACTTTAATTTTATTGCCCTCTCCTATAACCAAATATTTGTGTTAGCAAGAATTAGATGGAACCTTTTTTTAATGGAGATCATCTCCTTTTTGGACCACTAGATGGGAGGAAGAGGGGTCTCAACAATGTGATTTCCTTCATAAGAAGGATCAAGCACATCATGTTCATCTTCCATATCTTCAAGAATGTTAGCTAGATCCAAGTTTACAATCTAATCCAAGGTAAGCCGACATTAGTCAAGCTTCCTTATATCTTCATATGTCTTATAATCTACCCATATATCCTCCACTTTATGCACATGTGTATAGATCTTCTTGAACTTGTCCTTCATTCCTTTATAATCAAAGTCAGGTCTCCTTTTGTATGTCTTCATTGTGACCCACTGCATCTTTGCTTCCATAGCCTTGGCTTTGGAAGATGTGGTAATGGGGTACCTGCCAATCGTAAGAGGGAACTTGAATCTAGGCTTGTGTGATTCAACCTACCTGCTATGAACTGTCATGATTTTCCTATAAAGCTCCATGAGTATAATCTTGTCGCTTGGATACCTTGGAAGCATATATGGGTATTCGAAAAAACACCCAACTCGGATATATGTGAAGGTGGGGAATTGCGAGAACATATAACCAAACTTATTAACCAGAGCCCATGCCTCATCTCATACTCTTATGTTTTCAAGCTCTCTGTCAAACATGCATATGTATGCGATGAAGAAGGCATCATTGACCCTCCTGAAATGTTAAATAATTTTCTTCAGGGCTAATTTAGAATAATATTGATCTATTAGAACATGCGTTCTGTCACCATTTGATGGCAACCTTGGAAAGTTTCGCATGGAAGCAAAAACATAGACTAAGAATGAAGTCATGTAAAACTTCAATGAGGTGGAAACCTTTGTGAGTTGATCATGGATGGCATAACTAATCTATTTTCCTAGAATATTTGTTGTTGTCTCTTCCTTATGACACAAATATACAAGTACATCCACTCTTGAAAAGTAGAGGAAGTGGGCAATCCCTTAATCCTTTTGAGAAGTGTAATCAAGTCATTTACCTCCTCGATGAAATCACTTGGAGGAATTCTCTTGGTCCATCTTGAGATATTTGGCCTAGGATTCTTGAGCCACCTTGTATCGATTGCCCTCTTTCTCTTATCTAGATCACCATCATAATGACCTTGTGCATGCTCAATGGTGAGGTCAGCGTATGTATCAATGCTTGGACATTGGAAGATTTTATTGAAGAACTCTTCATCCAATATTATGACTATATTCCCATTCGCATCCTTGACACTTATGGTTTATTTTTGGTAATGAGTTGATACTGCAAGTATGAACTCAGGATTATGTGTTGATACTAGAAATACGGCCACCAATTGGATATTGCTCTCAATGATACATATTATGCCTGCATCTAATGGATTCTTCTTCATCCTTTCCAAAAACATAGACATATCAACATGGCCAATCTAAGTATCCTTGAGCTCATCAATATTTGAAGCAAAAGAGGTCATTAGAAAAACCTCTTGTTACTTAAAAACTTCATGTTTTCTTACTTGGTGATAGATCAGACATTGACAGAGCAGCTGCAAGGAAAAAAATTCATGTTTTTCTAGTGTTAGAGAAAAATCAGGATGTCATGCACTGGCAGGAAAAAATTGAGCTTTTGCATGTGTTAGGAAGCTTGGGATGCAAGGGCGGTGAAAATTTTTGCCCTTGCATGGGATATTGTAATTTTTATGTAAAGGTGGAGAGAAATTCTACCCCTAAATAGGAGTAGAACATACTTGGTGCAAATGCAAAGAAAAACTGACATTGCACATGGGATGTTTGGCAAAAAGATGCAGTCAAGATTTAAAACCTGACCTATACATTACCTACACTTAAGGTAATGTATAAGGATGTATGTTAGATTTTAAAACATGACTTATGTCTTGTACATAGTATTGACCATGCAGGTTGGGTTTTAAACCCTGACCTGCATCTTGTTGGTGCAGTGATATATCATGTCGGTCGAGGTTTAAACCCCAACTTACATGTGGGCTAAGACAATAATGTGTTGTCACAGGGAAAAACTCTACAAACACATGTAAAGTGTGGGTAAATAATGTATGTCGAGGTTTCAACCCTGACCTACACCATGCAAAAGATAATGATTGTGTAAATTGGGGTTTAAACCCCAATATACACTATACATATATGTTTCACCATTTTTGCATATTTATGATCATGAATCCATAATGAAAATCGAGGTATCAATCTCAATAAACATTTGTGAATAATGAAGGGATTTTTATAATGGCAGATATGTGGGTTGGGTTTTATATCTTGTGACACACTGACAGTGGAAACAACATAACAAATATTATTCAAGGTTTAAAACCCAACTGTTAATGTGTTGTAATGTAGATAAAAATGACCCTAATGATACATACATAGATCATTTACAGTGATGAAAAAAGGAAAAATATGGACTATAAAACCCTAAATAGATTTACAAAAACTATTAAAGAAAAATGAGAAAACAAGACGATAATATACATACATGTCAAACAAAAACAACAGTGAGAACCCTAGCAAGAACGATGAAGAAAAACTTGATCAAATCCGCTTGGAAATCGATCAACACTTCAAGACAAGCAAGGGGGAGCAAGGACATGCAAGAGGAGAGAGAAACAATGGTAAAAATGGAAATAAACCGGTTTAAACTCATTAAAAACCTAAAATCCAATGTATCTAAAACTTCATTAAAACTACAATAAATGCCAAACATGTCTCATAAGGGGTGTAGTCATGCTAAAAATCAATGTGACTACATCAAAATATGCAATTGACAAAAATGTGCAAGGGCGTTGAGTTTCAGTGACCCTACACATTCAAGAAAAACACTAAAACTTGAATTTACCTCTCATAAATTTTTGAAAAGCAAGAGACTTGATCACTTGAAATGAATTTTCGAGTGATCGGTTCACACATGAGGGTGATTGAGATTTTCCTCGATTTGCATGCTTAGAGGACGTGAGCTACGAAATAGACAAGTTTCATAGGGGTTATCCCATGAATTGAGCGCGCTCAATTCAAGGATAAGAATTAGCTCTAAATGGGGGACTTCCTTTGATCATCCTTTAAAATTATCAAAGGGAGAAAAATCCTAGACTCAAAGTGCCTTCATCCATCCATTGGGCTATAGAGTGAGGTGATAAAAAGACATAAAAAATACAAAAGAAAAAGACACAAAACTATACAAATATTGTACAAATTTATCTTTCACTTCATTGAGTGAAGAGCTTCAGACGTTGTCCGCTATGAGGAAAGGAAAATGGTGTTTCGTCTTGGTACACTAGAAGAAAAATACTCTCACCACAAATTTGATAAATGGTGAAAGGACCTCTCCACAAGGAATCAAACTTTTTGTGCATTCCCTTTGGTTCTCATCTTTTATCCCACAATAGAACTTGATCTTCAATTTGAAAATCATGGGATTTTTCTTTCTATCAAAAAGTCTTTTTACTTGGCTCTGATGTTCCATAATGCAATCCACCACTTGTATGTGCTTCTCTTCTAGCTTAACAAGAAACATGATGTGCTTATCAATAGAGTTGTCAAAATTCTCATCTTGAATGGCCTTAGCCAATTTCAAAGCAAGCAATTCTAGTGTGATAGGTATTTCTACATTCAACTAGTACAAGAGATGAAATGGAGACATGCCTGTTGACGGCCAAATTGACACAGCAACATTTAAACAAAATATCTCTATCCTATTTCTATTGAAAAAGAAGACAACATATAGTAATCTAACTCCCAAGGTCTTGGTAGTTGGTTCTCAACTATGTTGTTTTGTTGACCGGTCAATCACGTTGTAATGTTCAAGGGGCCTGCTGGTTATTAAGCTTCTTGATTATTGCAGGATCAAACTCCTATTTAAACCTATTCTACTCGGGGGTTATAAAAAAAAGAAAAAAAGATAGATCAAGGACACAGAAAAAGGAAAGAATGTTGATTCATCCAGTTAACCAGACATGTTACTCTTTAAGGAATTCTTAAAACCAAACTACAAAACAAACCAACTCATAATCAATACAAAGCTGAACATTCATTCACAGTGACAACTTCAACAACAGAACACAAATCATAATTTGAACAAAAGAAAAGATAAAACTTCATTCCTCAAAGAATTCCAAATCGAACAGTAAACCAAACAAATATCATTCCAAAGCATAACTTAAAGCAGATTTAAATATGGCTGCTCCTACTATTGCAAAATAGATAAGCAGCATTTACAAATCTGGCAAATTCACCAGTGTATAGAAACCTATGTCTTCAAATTACCTAAACTAAACTAAGAATTGCATAAAACTGTATCATCTACTCTACTGCTAACTCTAATAAGCTAAGTTGTAAAACTTCTAAGTAATTTTCTAAGTCTAACTCCTAAGTCTCTAACTAATTTCCTAAAACTCTAACCCTTTACAAATGAGCAGATTTGACAATTAATAGCTCAAAATCCCATAATTCCCTCTAGAACTGAAACATCAAAAAGTTGTAGCTTGTGTGTGTAGACAATTAAATCAGAAAGATAACTTTCTGTTTCAACTTCTATTAATCTTTAGTTGATTTCACTTTGCAATCCCATCCTCCAACGCAGCTATTTGTTTCAAATTTTGATTGACTTTTGTTGACTTTTAGTTACATTTGTAGCTTTCAGTTTCATCTTTGAGTTACTCTTTTGCACAACATAAATCAACACCTTTTAGACATAACTTCACGTGGGCCCACCATACCTTCAACTTTCTTTCAATTAATTCTATTTTCAAAAAATCTTCCATTTTCCTGTATAGTTTTGTTTTGCAAATCACCTTGACCATGATTCGTTATCTTCAAGTACCATTTTCTCCTCAAACTTGGACAATACCTACACATTACCAAAAGAGTGTGATTAATCAATTGAATCAATAATTTTCAAATACAACAATTAATTCAGACAATTAATTAATCCATTCAAATTCTCAAAATCAATCACTTTTATTGATATGGATGAATGAATTAGTCATGTTTTATTCTGAAGATCCATTCTGAAGCTGTCCCTGTAATCAACATATTACACGAGATATTATTTCATGGCTCCACATTTAATTTGGGGAATTCTGTAAAACAGTTTACATGCTTTGCGTGCTTCCCTTCTCTCCTCATTCACATTTTGCATATGTTTCTACCAAGGCAAATGCAACTACCAATATCTCACCAAACTCCTCTATCCTTTGCATGCCAACATGGAAGAAATTTTGGATCGGCCTCTACACTAGCCGATGGCACCCGTTTGAAAGCTTCTAAAGCCTTTTCAACAAATTCGTTCACGAGATGAAATCTCTTAGAGGCATTGGTTTTAGATCACAAGCCTCTATTTATGTTTCCCCATTGCATACCAAAGAACATGAGTGAAGGCTCTTTCATATTTTTACATGTGTGCGAGATCGGGACTGGGACTACACCTTGATCATGAGCTTTTATTTATCATGCTTGCGGGATCAAAACCATACATGCACCTGTTCGGAGTCGGGTTCAAAACTAAATGAGTGTGGAGCCATCAAACTTCGAGCACCTTTTAATGCCTTTGTGGGAAGTGGGAGCGGAGTGGGAGCCATTTCAGAACCAGGAACATGCGGGGTTAGATTCAATTTTGAACCAAGAACTTGCGGGAGTGGAACCATTTTAGAACATGAACATTTATTTTGTTTAGTTTAGGTTTTTATATTGTTCTGGTTCCGAAAAGAAATTTTTATTAAGGCGGAGTCAGAGTGAGAATTGGAGCAAGCAAGGCCAGAGCCAGTTCAGTGCGGGAGTAGACCGGATCAGAGGTGGGGCGGAACCAGGAACAGGAACCTTGGAAGAGTTTCAAGTCCAATTCCAATTTTGGTTCCGGTTTTGGCAAATACAAAAGAACAAAGGGAACAAACAAACAAGAAAACAACAACACAACAACGAGACCGAAAATACCAACCTCGAGACAAAAAGGAAAAAAATAAAATGGTGGAGGCGGAGTCGGGAATGGAACGAAACTTGGAACTTTACCAAGTTACAAATTCAATATTCATTCTGGATCTAGCCCCGCAAAAAGGAAAACAACACAGACCGAACAAGCAAAAATGAATAAACCAGCAAGAGCGGGATCAGGACCGAATTAGGCAGCGAAACTCAACTGAGTTCCAAGTCAAGATTCAATTCAGGTTCTAGTTCTGCCAGAGCAAAAAGAACAAAAACAAAGACTTGGAGAAAATAACAACTCCAAAATCCTTGCCGAAAAAGACCCAAAGACAAGAAACAAAGAGGGTCCCCAAATCTTGCCAAGCAAAAGTTGGGGCGTGTATGCAAGGCATAACAATTCCAATTGCCCATTTGGGGGTAATACGATCCGCCCATAATACATCATATAATGCTTTGTGCCAAGACCTTTTATTTTTATCCACAAGTTTCCTAATTATAGTAACCAAATTCTTGTTTCTTAATTATTCTTGACCATTCCCTTAAGGGTAATAATCTGAAGAATGAGAAAGAGTGATCCCATATTCGAAACAAAAATCTGTTATTTCATTGGATGAGAAAGAAGTAGCATTATTTGCTACTATCTTGTTTGGAACACCAAACCTTGAAATGATATTCTCTTTGAGAAAATTACATACCACTTTCGAAGTAGCATGCTTGACTAGAATGGCTTCCACCCACTTGGTAAAATAGTCAGTAGTTGTAAGAACATAGCTATGCCCCACACTTGATGGTGGGTTGACTGCACCAATGAAATTGATACCGCACTACTAAAAGGGTTCTTCAATTATCACTAGCTTGAGGGGTAAAGTTTTCAATTTGGGTTTCCCCGCAAACTATTGGCATAACTCACACTTACGTAGCCAGTTGAACGCATCTTGAAAGAGTGTGGGCTAGTAGTATTTTTCTATCAAAATTTTGTGAGCAATGAATGGTGTTGAAAAGTGTCCTCCACATGCTAAGTTGTGAAATGATTCCAACAACTTACCTTGTTGTGCTTTGTCCACACAACATAGAAAGGTTCCATCAATACTCCTCTTATACAACCATTGTCCCAAAGAACAAATTTTGTAGCCTTGAGCTTGATTGTCCTCTTTTCCTTGATTGAAAAGTGCTAAGGACATTCTCCATAGGTAAGGTAGTGTGCAATATTGGAGTACCATTCATTAGTCATGCTTACAAACAAGACTATAGGAATTTTTGTAGAATTCACTTCCTCATCATCAAATACTTCTTTCGGTTTATTATCAGCAATCAACTGACACAAAACTTTCTCATAAACTAAATTTGTGAGATTAATTTCCATGTCATATTCCTAGATTTTGGCAATCCAATTGCCTCTTTTAGTTCCAAACTCCTATTGAGTCAAGATAGACTTGATTGTAGAATCTGACACTAATGCAACAACATGAGAATTAAGAATGTAAAACCTAAAATGCTTAACTGCTTTGACCACAACATAAGCATGCTTCTCCATTTGTGAGTATTTAATTTCACGAGCTACAACTCATGAATGCTATAGGAGATTCAATCCCCTCGTTGTTTGGGCATTGCACTAGGATAGTGGATAGTGTATGTTTAGAGGTGTAACTGTACATGATAAAGTCTTTTGTATAGTCTAGGTAGACTAATATTGGAGTATGAGCAATAGCCTCCTTAATATCGTTGAATGCAACTTTTCCCTTTATGCTCCGATGAAAGATTCACTTACCTTTCACGATATGATGAATCTTCTTTGCGAAGTCTAGAACAAACCTATACAATAAGTTGGCCTTCCCAAAGAAGGAGTGAACAACCATCTTACTTGAAGGTAAAGTAAGGTTCTAAATTGACTTGACCCACTTGGGATCAATCTTGATTCCTTCCTTAGACACTATGTGTCCAAGGAGCTTACCTTTTGTAACCCCAAAAAATTATTTCTTGGGGTTGATGGAAATACCATGTTGTCGATACCTTTTGAGAACTTGCTGCAATTGATGATAATAATCTTGAAGTTTCTTTGAAAATATAGTCAATTTATCAAGATAAACCACAATGAACTTACCCATCACATCATGAAAATCCAAGTCCATTGCTCTTTGAAATGTGGCACCAATGTTGATCAAACCGAAAGGCATTTTGTGATAAGAAAACATGCCCCATGGAGTAGTGAAAGCGGTTTTACGTTGATCTTATTCACACACCTCCACTTGATTATACCCTAAAAATCATCTAACATAGATAACATTTATGAGCCTGTTATTGTTTGTAACACGGTACATTACCAACAGTGGGTAATTATCCTTCAATGATAATTGATTCAGGTTTCAAAAATCCACACAAATACAGAGATCCCCATTCTCTTTTTTGTATTGGAACAATGTTAGCTATCCATGTTGAATGATGGGTAGGAAAGATGATTCTAGCATTTAACATATTTTGAATTTTGGAAAGAATGATACCTAAAATCTTTGGATTATACTACCTCTGCTTCTGCTTATGCAACACAAAACCCACCTTGAGGGGAATTTCATGTTGGACCTTCTTCAGACAAAAATATTTTAAATCATCATAGGAATAGGCAAGCACATCCCTATACTACCACAAAAGTTTTTCACACTTATCTTTTTCCTATGGAGTTCAACACTTATCAATTTTTACCATTTTGGGATCCTCCTTTATTCCCAAATTAATTTGTTAAATTTTAGTTGAAGAATTATATCTAGATTGGTGTTTCTTCTTGACATAACAATCATGTTTGTCAAAAAAAATTCAAGAGAGATCAAACCTTTGGAATCTTATTACATTTTAGTTGCAAGATTTCTTTGCCAATATCCTAATCCACCTCAAAGACTGATTCTTGAGAAGGGAGTCACTTCCTTCAAAATACAATTCACTAAAAATTTTTAGCCTTCTCTAAAAAGGCTAAAATTTGATGGTCATCATTAAAGATTTTCCAATAGTCATAATTATTAGGAACACTGGGAAAAAAAACTAACTCAATAGTATATTTGGTTCCTTTGAAGTCTTTGTGAAGAATCATAAGTGTAGCTAATACTACCAGAGAATCAATCCTATCATTGTATTCCCTTGGAACTACAAAAATGTCAAATACATCAAAACCTTGAATGCCATCCCAATCAAGGTTACAGTAATGCCTTAACCTTTCATTTTTTGTTGGTACACATTTCTTACCTGATAAACAACTAACTCGACATCACCTTGAGCATGAATATTTTTAATTCCTTTCGGGGCTTGGGAATTGGGATATTAGTCTTAAACATAGAAGAGGGTGTAAGAGGATTTGAGGTACTTACATGTTTACTTCCCACTATGTCTTTTGATTGGATTAGCAAAGAAGTGCCTCTCGAAAATTGTAACTCGTAGGCATGAGTGATCCTTTTCTTTAGCTACATCACCTTGTTGATGATCAAGCTGATTTTGTGAGTAAGTGAAAACAACATAAGCTTCACCATGTGTTTCCTCTTCATGCTCGACTCCTTCTTCATAGTTCACAAACCCAATGTTAGAGTTGCCAATCGCATCTACTTCCTCTTCCTAGAAAATATTGGCACCATCCTTTGAGAGATATTCTGATTGTGCAATATCTTCTTGTTCAGATTCATAATATCCCACCACTGCATTTGTAGGTGCAATTTTTCGTTGTGTAGGAAGTCTATTATGGTTCCTTGCAACATTTTTGGGATAATTTGAATCATTTTGATAAGTTCTCCTTAGAACATCCTTGTATGAAGGAATAGACGAACCTTGAGAAATTTGCTTCTTTAGAGCTAGCAATTCATTTGCTAACTTTTGCACCATAGGATTTGTGGTGGTTGCAGAAGGTTGAGTTGAAGAGGGTTATCCTCTAGACCAACTCAGATCTTATCTTATTTTACCAGCGAGGATTAAATCATCCTCCACCTTAGTTGTCATCGCTTGAGCAGCTTCAAGTGTAGTTGAAACTTCTCTCCGTAAAAGAAAACTTACCTCGGGAAACTACATATTTATGAAGAAGCATTTCAAATTTTCAGTTGTAGGATGAGCAACAACTAGAATTTTGGTTTTGAATTTGTTGACCTTAGCCAAAAAATTATGCATGGGTTCATGTGGTTCCTTCTTCATCTGTGTGAGTTGAGCCAACAAGGCATGAACATCTTCAACAATCTTGAATCTTTCTTCAAAATTGGTTTGAAGAGTTGCCCAATTTGTAATAGTTCTATCTAAAAGATTCTAAAACCAATCAGCTGCCACTCCTCAAATATTTTCAATAAACAACCTTACTAATACATCATCTTGTTCTACATCGAGAACTCTACATGCAATATAGAATGCAACAATATATTTGTTGGGGTGTTGTTTACCATCTCCATAGAACTTAGGAATATTCTTGCATGAGCTGCAAGGAAGTTCATGTATAGGTGGCACCAAACTCAAAGGACCAAATGCATTACCCCAAGGACCTTGAGCAACCATTCTGCACTAGCTGTATTGAGGAATGATAAACCTTTGAAATTGTGATATAGACAATACCCTTTGAATACTTGAAGCTTCACTTGGAATAGGAGATCTTACACTTGTAGGAGGAAAACTCCTTGTGTGCTGAAGAGGTGATCTTGTCCATGGAGGGAAAGGAACAAAGTTATGTTTATGCAACAATTCAAATGTAGGATCAATATGCCCTTGATCCCTTTGACCATGTGTCTAGCTTATTTTTGCCAGAATACAAACTTGGCAAGAGAGGTAGATCATAAATAAAAGAAATAATTACAAACACAATAAATTGGTATACTTCAACCAAAATCATGAGGCTATGGTTGTGTATTCATTTCCCCTTGGAGCCAAGTCGCCAAAAAACTATTGGGTGAATATTTTGTAATTGCTTAACTAATTACAAAATGATGATTTCAACCACAGTATTATGAGATTAATTCTCTCCTCTCAAAAAGGGGAGGCTCCCTTCTTATTGCTCACTAGAAATAACTAGCAACTAATCTAGATTATGCACACTAAAATTATCCATGGGTGTTTACATTCATCCTTTTCTCTTGTTTCAAAAAAGATGTTTTCCTCTTACAAAAATTACAATGATATCCTGTGATAATTATAACATGTAATTAACCAAAAAGTCCTAGTTTGAGCAATAATAACCAATATCTAATTCGATTAAATAAAAGAATAATCAAAATGATACCGGTGAGTGTCCGTAGCGAGAAAATTGTCACATCTCTAATTTTGGTGATGCATATTTTTACTTTATGTGTTTTCCATTCCGTGGCTACATGCTTATGTGTGAAATAATAAATGGCAATAAATGTGTTGTTTAATTAGTGGAAGTGAAATGAATGAATATTACTTTAATTTAGAAATAATGTAAAGTAGAAAGTAATATTCAGAATGAATGATGATGTTATGAGTTAAGTTGAATTGATTTAATTTGATACTAATTCTATGTTTTTGTCTGAGTGTAATTGAGTGGCAGGTCGACGAAGACCAAGGGTGTGGTTAAGGAGGGGAGATTAGCCTCTCAGAAGGGTAAAGCATGAATGTTTCTCTCGATCACACACAAACACCTAGAATCATATAAAATGCATTTAGCAAATAATTTGAATGAATGACTTGATTTCAATGATTTTAATTGATTAATTAATATTCATATGTGCACGAAATGAAAAGGAAGGAAATAAAAGTTAGAATTTGAGTAGTGCTGGTTAAATTAGTTATTTGTTTTCAAGTAATAAGAATTTCAAGCGTTGGTGTCATATTTGAAGGTAGTAGATAATTCTTTTGAATGTGTAGTTAAAAGAAAAGAAAAGAAATTAAACAAGTATGATTAATAATGTGAGGTAATAGATAAATAGAAAATAAATTAATATGTATTTATTTTATTTACTCAATTTCAAGATTAGGGTCACGAGAATGGGAAAAACTTTTAAAAAGGGAGAGAAATGGGAATGTGGGGGTAACAGTTTCTTGCTGGGAAATCTTTCAAGTTGTTCTGCAAAAAAAAAATGGGAAGCGGGGGTACACCAACATGAGAATGCTACTTTGATTATAGTTGGGCTAGATTAGTTACAGGGGTACTGGAAAATAGAGAAAGAAGTGGAGCTCAGCATATGGGATTCAGCAGTCATCTTCAAAGAAGAAAGCATTCCCAGGTTTTTAATATTCCTCCAATGTATTTTAATAATTTTCTGGATACACAAATATTAGGATGAATTCATTATGAATATATATGTGGAATGGTAGAATGTACAAAGCTGTAATTTGCAAAGAACTAAGTTGTCCAGTCATGTCTGATTCTGAATGCACAACCAAACATTTCTTCTTATTTTAAAAATTTATTTTTAAATTCGAAATAAATCTGACCTGTGAATAATTTATAGATATGAATATATTCTTATATAAATATATATATATTTTCTTACATTTGACAAATATATATACATATATATGAGAATCTACATAAATTTATAACATTGTTGATCATACTGTTGTGTTTTTCGTGATTGTTATTTTTTTTCTCTTTTGGCAAATCTGCACTGTGTGAGTGCATGTAATGTGCTTTGAAGCACCCGGCCTACTGGGCGATGGGGAGCCGACCCCATAATCCGTGCCTTCCCCATAAGGGGTACACTGCTTTGTGGGAGTGCTAACTCCCCACAGGCCAAGGCCTGTGGGGAAGCACCGCCCATAGGCAGCGGACCCCATGGAGGAGCCGTGGCTGTGTGGCCGGCCTTCCATAAGCCTTTAGGGCTCGGCTAGGTGGAGTCTGTGGATCTTTCCGCATAAAATCAATTATTAATTAAGTTTGAAATTTAAATGCTTTGCTGTTTTCTTTTCCAATGTTTTATTTTATTAATATACACACACACACACACACACACACACACACAAATGTATTCTTTAATTTACTTAAATACCACTTTCAGTAAATCATTTATAGGGAACATATTCTGGGAGGTAATTATGAAGATTCCAGTTAAGGCGGTATTTTCCTGTAAAAACACTCATATTTATATTTATTTTATTAATACATAATTCTATATATATGTAAACATGTATGGTAGTAAAATCCAATATCTTATTGTTGTAGTTGGGAATTTATGAACAATAGGAAATTAACGCTTTTTACCCACCAAGTAATGTTAAATTTAAGAGTTAATAAATGATTGCTTCAGTGGTACTAATCTGCAAATTATTTAATTTCATTTGATGAGTTGTGTTATAAGAGTCTTATAGAGAAATAAAGCAAGAGTATTTCCTGCAGCTTGAATGAACTAGAATAAACTGCTCAAATGTTATGGAATTGGTTCTTTACTTTTGTTTTATTTTTGCCTAATTACAAGTTATATAAAGGAAAAGTCAATGCAATGTTTGAAAAGCAATTCTGTAATGGAGGAAAATAGATGAAACCTTGTTTGTAAACGTGAATGTATTCACATGGTGCATGGAATTGAAACAAGAATGTGTCAACTCTTAAACCTCAAATCTGATTTAAAATCTCTTCCTTATGAAATGTGTCATGAATTATTTTTGCATATGCACAATTAGTGTAATTTAAAAATGCTTTAATTCTATGAGAATACTCTAGAGATAGTTGGATGTCTATTTTGTGTATGGAAACTTCCGGGGCAGGATGCCGAATGTGGAACCCCAGAGACAGTAGTTTATCCTTTTCAATAAACTACATTATATTATTTATGCTTGGCCAAGCACTGTACCATTGAAATAGATGGATTAAAAGCCTAGGTTTATTTATTTTATCTCTGCCACATCCTGTTTGTAAGAAATATGTTTTTCTAGTTAGGAATGCATATAAGCAAACAGGCATGCATCGAGAGTACCCTCCTGCTTTATTGTTCCAGGTTGCTAGGCTCCTCATGTAGGGTCGGGGATTTCTTCGAGATAGGAAGAAACCCGAGGAAGTCATGTGCTTCATGGTTGGGTGGAAAAGGCACCTTAACCCCACTCTTGGCCTCAGCATGAGAAGACCGATGAAGTCAAGGCGAATGAGGATCAAAGACTCTTTATATTGGAAGAACTTCTATCTTGTGCATTGTATGGCTTGTAAGCCAATTTGTAATTTGTAATGGCATAATGTATTTACTAATGATTATTTATCCTTGTATCTTTGAGATAGCAGATAAGTAACACTCAAAAAGGTGTATGTAACTCAATTTTGGGACTTAAATGAATTAACATCACTCATGGAATTGTCAGATAATCACTTAATCTTTGTTATTGTTGTGTCACTCTTGAATGAGTTCATTGAATATGGTTTAAAGGTGATCTTAATTAGTGTGGAATTGTCGAGCTTTACAAAAACCCACAAAAGCACAAAGAATTATGTTGCTTTATATGATGATTTGAAAAGAACAATAATGGTATATATTCCAGCCCAAAGTCTCCAATATATGCCACCAAAATATCAACAAAATGCTGATAACAACCCGCAGCCCAAAGTCTTCGAATTTTCACCAAAGTGCACATATAAACATAATCTTCAAATATAATAATGTAGCCCAAAGTCTACAAAATCATATTTGAATCCCCTTCTAAATATATAATATCTCATCACTTATTTAATCATGTCTAAGATAATGCAATGAAAAGACATAAGAACATCCTCAATACACAACAAACTAGATCCAAGACAAAGATTGGATTAAAATTTGCCTCTTTTATTGATTGAAATCCGATTTACATCTCAAAAACACAGTTTCAAGATTGCTCTTCAATTGGGCAGCACTTCACTTCATTAGCTAAAAGTTCCTATTTACAAAAGAGCTCCCTCATATATAGAGAGGAGAGCCAAGAGCTAAACTAGGAAAGTTACAACTAACTTGACTTATTCAATGACAGAGTCCGATTTGATTTAGGACTTCTCTATTTTTACATGTACTTGCATATTTACAAAAGACATGTAATATGTCATCTGCAAAATACATATTGCATAAAGGAAAAAATCTGGAAATAAACTAAGTGTAGAACAGGCATGCCCATTCACTCTTCATCATTTTTCTCCATGAAGCCTTCATATTTCTTCAATGTTGCTTGGACTTCTGAATCATTTAGTCATGTGGTATGGATGGAGACTGCGAGTACTCATGTGATTGAATCCTTGATGTTGATGCATGCTTTCTTGTGCCTTTCCAATATTATTTTTAGGTTATCCAAAATTACTTGAAAGTCCACTAGTTTTTCAATAGAATCTAATGAGAAAGCTTCATCTTCAACCTCTTTTTGGATTAATGATGTAAATTCTTGGATAACCATGTCAACAGGAAGGATTTTTCGATCATCATCTAGCACTTGACAAGGCAACTCCTTAATTATGGAAACAAGATCTAAACCTCTATCCTCACCTACTTGTTGAGCTTCTTGTAAATCTCTGATCAAATCACTAATGATAATCTTCTTATGCTTCATTGTTTCTTGAATTCTAATGAATATATTTCTATTGGGAATCACCCCAATTTCCTCTAGCACATCAAGCTTGATATTCTTCATTTTATTCCAAGCTTCAAAACTTTTCTCTAACTCTTGTAGACTCTAGTATAATGTGTCAATTGTTTGGATCAATTAAATGCCTTCACATTTTCCATATTTCTAATCCTTTAAACAAAATATTTTAACAATTGTGTACCATGAACCAATATCATGTTGATCTATTATGTAATAAATATACCTCATGTATGTGTCATCTTGGCCTTCTAAATAGTAGGATCCTTTATACTTGTAGCAACGGGCTCAATTGACTCAGAGGAGTGGGTTATCTTCTGGATTAATGATGTGAGTTGCTCAAACCTTACTTTCAATTGGTATTTTACTATCTTATACTAATCATACTTCTCAATTAGAGAAGCCAATGATGTCTGTGCATCTTCCTTTGTAATTTTGTGCATCCTCTTTCCCAGCTCTATCCTAGTGATAAAATATTCTAAAAGATCAATCTCTTCTACAGTTTTACTAGGAGGAGGTTGTGCTAACTTTGCATACTTATAACTTGTTTTGTCAACCAACACACTTGAGATATTTTTGGCTTTCTTTGTTGACTTGGTCTTGATAGGCACCAACTGACTAAAATTGAAGTCGTCAAGAGAGACAACTTGCTTCTTTCTCTTCAGTGTTTGAGAGGCCAAGCAAGGGGGAAGAGGAGAACAACCTTCTTCAAGACTTGTTACCATAGTTTGAGTTGATGGTGTTGCACTAACAATGGTGGTGGACATAAGAGGTGGAGTGTTGGTCAAAATTGCAAACAAAATTTACACATTAGATATATTTCGTGAGGACACAATCATGAATTTATCAAACTCAAATTGCATATTCACATCAAAAATGAGAGATGAAAAACTAGGAAAATAAGGTGAGGATCTAAACACATTTTCAAAGTTATTTCTAAGACTCAAAAATAGAACCAAAAGTTGGGGTTGAATGAATAGATTGAAAAGATATGGTAGGAGCAACAAAAATAATGGTAGAAAAAGGAAAAGGCTGTTCAATTATAACATCAAGAGGAGTGGGACTGGGCAATGTAATATTGATTGGAGCAAAATAAATAGGAGATTATTTTGGAGTGGACTCATGCAGAGATTCCTATGCTTCTTCATCTAGATTTGTTGTACCCCAAATTAAAATTTTCGCTACACTTAGGCATTTTGAAGAAATGAGTCAAAATACTGTTAAATCTGTCAAAAACGTCAAAATTGGGATTTGCATGTCTTGCATGGGGGTCAAAAACTTGAAAATTTCAAAATATGACAATCTGGGTCAGTTCAGAACAATCAAACCTACAATACCTAGATTTTAGTTTTTCGTCCCTAAATTTTAGGAAAATTTCTATTTTTAGCAGTTTTCTAAAAATAAAAACATTTTTTTGGGTTTCTTAAGAAACAGATACTTGTAAAATTTTTTAAAAATAGAAATTTTGGCTTCTAGGGTTAAGATTGATTTTGATTGGCTAAAAATACTTCCTCATTGGGCCAGTGCAATCAGATTCACAAAAAGATCAGTTTTACCCTATTGAGTCTATTCTGCTTTTTCAGAAGCTGTTCCGGGAAATCCAAGGTCATCAATGGAGGTCAGTCAGCTGCTAGGTGTCAGAATTAAACGTTCAAGTGTCAAATAGAAGCTTTTAATGGTGAACATGCATGAAAAACAGAGAAAGGAGAGAGGAAGCAAAAAAAGTTGAAAAATACAAAAAATTGTCTAAGGCTAGAGAAGTTAGGCGCCCCTACTCAGTTTGGGCACCCAAACTTCAATGCCTTAGAAATTTTTCATTTTTTAACAGCCGAGACAAGGAAGGCACGTCAAACGAGGGAAGAAGTTGAAAATTGCTAAAAAATTGGCTAAGTCTGCTCAGCATGGGCGCCCTTGAAGAAGAAGGGCGCCCATCTTTTTGGAAGGTCAGATGATGGAGTCAGAGGTTGGATTCCCTAGGCAACGTTGTCTAGTTTCTTGTCAGCTTTGCAATGGATGTCTCCGTCAGCTCGTCAGATCACCTAGTCACCGACAAACCCAGATCAAACAGAGATCACGAAGAAGGATGTTTTAGAATTTCGAAGGTAAAAACTAGTAAAAATGGCTAAGTCTGGTGAATCTGGGCGCCCCTGGAGAAGAAGGGCGCACAATTTTTTGAGGGGTTAAATGAATCAATTTGTAGAAGGTTCCTCCAACATAACATTATCAGACTTGATCAAGCTTTCTAATGCAATCATCAGCACGTCTGTCGGAGCTGGCAGTAATCAGATATCGAAGACTGAACATGGGAGAAAAGTAAGTGGAATGACAAACGTCAAAAGCAACAGTGAAAACTCAGAATAAAAACTATCTCTGGAGGAGATGGGTGCCCTTGAAGGAGAAGGGGGCCTAGGGTTTAGAGCCTTAAATAACAGTCTCCAGATTGAACAAGGAAGAAAAGTAAGTGGAATGACAAATGTCAAAAGCAACAGTGAAAACCCAGAATAAAAACTATCTCTAGAGGAGATGGGCGCCCTTGAAGGAGAAGGGTGCCTAGGGTTTAGAGCCTTTAAATGACATTTTCCAGAGATGAAGCATCCAAGAGACCCCTTCCAGAATCTTCTTAGCTATCTAGTGAACCTGACAACCAGTCAATCTGATTAGTAAAACGCCCAAAAACATGAATCCATCTGAAGGTCAGAAGACAAGAAAAGTTTGAAGATCATAAAAATGGCTAACACTGGAGAAAGTGGGCGCCCCTGGTAAAGATAGGCACCCGACAATTTGAAGGGTCAAATGAAGTTCTTGTCAGAAGATGTCTCCAGAACAATGTCGTCAGATTTGATCGCGCTCCGTGATGAAACTTTCAGTTCGTCCGTCAAATCAATCTGGAAGCTAGGAGACAAGATCAAACTAGGGTGGAAAATTGAGGAGAAGTTGAAAATAGGTAAAAATTGGTTAAGTCTGGAGAGATTGGGAACCTCACCTCAAGAAGGGCGCCCAACTTGAGATGCCTTGCAAATTTTTTGAAATTTGAAAGAAGGAAAAAATGCCTAAGTTCATTGCATGAACTTAAATTAGGGTTTTCAAAGAATTAGGGTTTGATAGCTATTTCTCAAGACAAAAAAAAAAAAAAACTTATTTAAAGGCATCTTTGTGTTTTGTTTTTCATATTTTCTTGTAGGTGGCTTCAAGGAGAAATAGAGCAACAACTTCAAACCAATATTTTCAAGATTCAAGAAAATAAACTTGCTGGTTTTTCATAAAATTTTCAGATCAACTCTCAAAGAAGGCTTGCTTTTTTTCATATTTCTTTATCCAGAACATCAAATTTGTGGAGGCTATTGTTTTCAATTTTTAGCAAGCTGGTCTATATTTGTTCTATCTTCTGGACATTTTTTGAAGGATTTTCTCAAGGTTGCAGCAGCTACTTTTTATTTTGCATTCTAGAGAAAACTTCGAAATTTTCAATTTCTAATCTTCTGGGTCTATTTCAAACCTTCTTCTAGTCAAAACCCATATCATAGTTTTTTTCTTTGCACAGAGAAACTTAAAGTGGTTGCTTTTTCAGTCAAAAGCCAAGGCTTTCAACATCTAATCAACTGGGTTCATCCAGAATGTGCTCATGAACAATACCCAAATGCCAACTTTTTTTGCATTTTTCAGAGAAAATTAGGGTTTGTTGCTTTTTCAGTCTTCACTCCAAATTTTCAAAACGGACGATCTGGGTTGGCTTGTAACGAAATTCTAATCAAAACCCATATTTTAGAAAAATTTCCAAAAATTCATCTGTTTGATGAAGAAAAATCAGCAAACTAAAATTAGAAGGTTGTGGAAAACTTGTCAGAACCTAGGCGTATTCACAGTCAATCTCTGAGTTTTGCAGAATGGAGTACATCCCTATAGAGTTTACGACCAAATCAGCACTGTACCATGATTTCATAAAAATAGTCGAGACAGACTTACACCATATCAAGCCAGTATTCAATCTACGTGCTTTGGAAGATGCAGGCAATGTCACCATCAGGCATCTTGGCCATTCAGGTCTTCTCGTAGCAACATCCATACTTTTTTTAGTACAAAGCTTGGAATTCATAATTGCTTGTATCAAGCATTATAATCCTGCCACAAGGGAAATCCAGTCAGTAGATGGAAGAATCATATGACGCTTAAAGCCGAACATGATCGAGAAATGTTTCTCAATTCCACCATGGCCTAGGAGTGTTACCATCAACATAGAAGAATGTGAAAGGATATGATAAGAGCACCAAGAAAAGTGCAACAAGAAGATCGCACACAGGTGGCTGAAAGAAAAACACAGTACATTGCCAAAGAACATTGAGAGAGGAGAGTTCAAGGATGAATTTTCCATAATAATCACCTTACTCAACTGAATTACTGGTCAAGTGGATGCAACGAAGTTTCAGCCTTGGATGTTCTACGTGATACCTCACATCATGAAGAAGACAAAGTTCTATGACTGGCCTACATTTATCAGTGATTGCCTTCATCATCAAATGACTGAATATTTCAATAGACATGCATTACATATGATCTCCTACCTAGTCTACTTGGTTGCCTTTCAAGGAAAATTCAGAGGGTTAAACACAGAGGGTTCTTTAAATGTACAACATGTTTATAAATACTACACTCAGTTGGAGTTCACTACAACATCAAATCACTACAAAAGAGTGAGTGAAGCATTCCTAATATATACAGTGCATGACCTGGACAATGAGCTACATGTACACATTGCATCTATTGCCAGAGCAACAATGTCAGAATGGGCAGATTGGTTTATTCAGTTTGCTACTTTCACTTACCTAAGGGTTTATGGCTATTCAAGTGCTCCTCTTATGTTACCAAGGTATCCGTCAGATGAAGTTGTGTGTATGGAGTTTCTAAGGCAAGTATCAGATGTTCACACCCGCTTGAGAAACAAAAAGAAACCAACCTTCAGCTTCCCTTTTGAAATGGGAATATATAGGTGTAGATCATCTGCAGATGCTAAAATAATGGGTAATGAGTTAGATAAACTTGGTCTCAAGCCTTTCAATGAGAGACAATCTTACGATCCCCATGGTGTCTATGCAGCTCGACTTGGTCAAAACTATGCTCATGTGCCCGCACTTGAGGATTTTTGGGCTAATTGCAAAGATGAGTTTGAGGTGCGAAGGCAAAGCAATAGTAGAATCACCCTTCATTAAATGAAAGATCGTTTATCTGAAGACATTGAAGGGTTATTTGATGACGATGAAGATGTAATTCTCCCAACATATATTAGAAATCAGATTGAGCAACCACCCCTTCCTCAGGTCAATTGGGCCAATAAAGAATGCCTCACAATGGAAGAAAGGACTCGTCAGGTTGTTGATTACAACAAGACCTTCTTGACACTCAAAATAATGAAGTCAATTCTAGTAGCAAAGCCACCATGGGTTCATCCATTGCTTCCTTCTTCTTCTAAAGCTCAATCAAAGACAAAAGGAAAAGGTCAAAAAATTGTGAAGGGTAGTAGGTCTACAAAGAGTGCAAAGAAGAGGTTGGACTACACAGGGATTGTCATCCTGGAGCAACCTACAGCTGAAATAGAAGCCCCTCTGCATGAGCCCATACCTCAAGAGGAAACAGAAGATGTGCCTTTGATACAAGACCCTTTGCCATCTCTGAGGTCTTCACCAATTCACATTGATTTGGAAGACGAGGAGATAGAGGCCGATGTTGCAGCAATTCCTTGTCAATATTTCCTTAAAGATGGTGCATACATTGGGCTTGATGAAGTCCAAGAAGAGTTTCAGAGTATCATGCATGTCAACGATGGTAGTGTTGGAAGAATGAAGATGATTTCCATGATGTCAACAAAGTTCGAGAATGCAGCCAATGAGGGTGAATATTTCCTAAGATCTATTGTAGATGGTGAGGAAATCTTAGAAAAGCGACATTTTGTTATTAATAGTATTGACACTCCCACCAAGGATGAAGTTGCCCGATTTTTAAGGCATGTGATCGAGATTTAAATCATCTTTCTTCTAGAATCTTCTTTCTAGCTTTGTTCCTATTCTTGTCATGATTCTTATCGATTCTTTGAGGATAGAAAGAAAATGATTGTAATGAGTTGGCATTTTCTATTTTTAGATGCTTTCTAGGTTTTAGATGTTTTATCTTTTCTAGGATTATAAATAAAGCTTGCATGTTGGAAAGTAGTAGTTGTAAAACACAGAGATTCTAGGGCTCCCTACTCCTCTGCTTGTATATAAATAAGAGTAGTGTTTGCTCATTTTAGTTTAACCATGCTTGTGATAGCAAAATTGTTGAGCCTATGCCTTCATGTTTGTTATCGATTAGTGTTAGTTCACTTTTTGTAAAGAGCAATTTTACATACCTCCTTAGCTACAAATCCTTGTTTAGTGCATGTGTTTTATGTCAATCGTAATCTGGTTTGATCGCATGTTGCAAGTATTTTGCTACAACTTGTTATCCCATAATTGTAATCTGTGTGCTTGAAGTGTGAGAAAATAAATTCTTGAGCTTGGTTTGCTGCCCCAATATAAAGTCTCATATATCCATTTATTGTGTAATACTTATATGATCTGCTTTTCAGCTTGCATTGAAATTTAGTAGATGTATGTTGAAGAAAGTTTATTTAAGTATTTTTGTCAGAAAATCAATCTCGTTCATTTCTAACTTTCTTGCTCTGCGTTTATTTGAGAGGCTAGAAATGTCTTTAGCATAAGTTAAGTTGTAGTTGTTAAGTTTCATTTAAAGGGAAAATCTCAGCTACAACATCTAGAGTTCTATAACCTTGTGTTCTCACAACTGAACTAGAAAGATAGGCTAAATTAGTTTAGTTTACTTTCTTTATGCAACTTAGCAAAAGAGGGAGCTTCCCCTCCTAATTCGATGAGCAGTTTACTACACATAGTTGTCTGTTTCCAAAACGCATTTCAGAGGTGCAAATTGAAACGCCAACAGTTTTATGGCACCCACCGTGGGGCACGAGCCATAGAATTTAAAGAAAGCTTGCACTTTACAACACGTGAATGACTCTTTGGCATCCTACTGCTCGAGTTCAACAACCTAATCTTATGCCTCCAGTTATCTAGCCGAATCTCGAGATAATTGAAGGCGAGCAAGTGAACATTATTAGCAACCTAAGGAGTTTCATCTTTGAGAAGAAGGAGATCCCTGCTCAGTGGAGAAAAACTGCTAACATCCTAGACAAAGAAGAAAAGAAAGCCGACATTGTAGTCGTAAGACCCGTATTGCTTGATCCTGCATGGGATTAGCCAATCATGGCTTACATAGTCTATACAAGAAGAAGGAGGAATCCTCTCTTTCAAGAAGACATCAATGTTGATCCTTTCATACCACATCCCATTCAAGTTGGAGAGCCATCTAATGAAGCTCCTAAAGCCATCATCATACCTGAGATCAAAGAAGAAGAACCTGAAATCAAGTTAGAGGAACCTGTAGTTTAACCAGGAGCAATGGGTGACAACAACAACAACAACAACAATAATCGCAATCAGAGGCGCCCGATCCCGCTGCCTCGGGGCAATCAAATTGGACCTTTAGCATTGGTAGCAAATCATGAACTTCCTAAGGGATTGAGAAAGCACTTCCCGTGGTTCCATGGAGATGGAACACAACATCCCGATTATCATGTTTTAGCCTTCTCAACAGCGTGTAGCGTCTTGCACGTGGCACATGAAGATATTGCAGTACGTCTCTTCGTCGAAACCCTCAACGGTGCTGCAGCTGAATGGTTCCATGACCTAGAACCAGGATACATTACAAACTGGGCTATTATGAGTGACAAGTTCTTTGCAAGATTCAAGCCCTCAGAAGATAGTCACTGATTGTTCGCCCAACTTTTGAATTCAAAGAGGGAGGCTCATGAACCAATGAGAGAGTTTGTGGCAAGGTTTAACTGCCTAGTCACACGACTTTCACATACACTCAATCCATCGCCTGAAATTTTGTTGAACATGTTTATCAGTGCTCTCCTATCTAAGATAGCCTTCTTTCTTAAGTCAGCTAATGCAAAAGAATTAGAGAATGCACAAGAAGGTGCAATAGAGATTGAGGACAACATGATCACTAGTGGAAAAATAAAGGGTGATTCTATCAAGCCTTTAGTTCAAAGTTCTACTAATCCACTGTTACAAAAGGTGGCAAATAAAATGACTATTCTCAAGAGGCAGTTGCCCACTCAGCCTGTTCCACCTGCACCACTTGCATTACCAGCACCACAACAATATCAAGCTCCACAACAATACTGAGCACAACAACAACCATTCCAACCAAGGAGGAACAAATTCTAGCCTTTCAACAACTTTAGGCCACAAGGGCCACATCCACCGAGGCAGGCAACTGAAAACACACAGAATGTTGTGTTTTTCTCCTTCCATGACACTAACGAGCACACCGACTCTTCATGTCCTGAGAATTTGAGGATGACTTAGATCATGGGTTTTGCCAGAACTACACCAGAATCAAACTTTGTACCTACTCCTAGGTCGAACGTTGTCTTACCACAAACAGAAAACTTTGATGGCAACTCCATAATGGGATACTTAGAAAGTGAACCCGATGAAGAAGAAGAAGATGATCCCCATCATTACTCTCTTGTCGTGAATCCTGAGAATCATAAATCTCCTGTGTTCACACGAAATCAACATCAGAAAGCACATGATGAAGAGAGACTGAAGGTACAAAGAGAAAAAGAAAAAGTAAAGGAAGCAGCTTATGCTTCCAAGTCTTCTCAAGAAAATGTAAATTCTCAAGATCCATCTTCAGAAAACTTTGATATTGTAGACTCCTTGATGAAGAATAAAGTGCAGATTTATCAATTAGAATATCTCCAAGATCACCTAGAGCAAGTCGACTGACTTCTCAAGTTTGTAAAGAAAGGACCAGCCAAGCAACCAACATTGCTTGAGTCATCTGTTCCAGTGGGAGACAAACCCAAGCCCTTCTATATTTCTCTATACATGGGAGGTTACAAATTGAGCAACTGTATCATTGATTCAGGAGCCTCAGATAATATCATGTCGCTTCAAGTGATGAACACTTTAGGACTATCATGCACCAACACAAAAGACAAATGTTACTCATTGGAGTCTAAGTCGGTGCCATTAGTCGGACAATTGAAAGATGCTCAAGTAAGGTTGGCAGCTTGTTCAGAAAAGAATATTATGATGACCATCCTGGTAGCTGACATTCTAGCTAGCTACAGGATGCTATTAAGTCAAAGTTTCTGTAAGGACCTCGGTGGAGAAATACAAATGGATTGGTCTTTTATGACCATACCAATAAAGAATGGTACTTTCAAGTTGGAACCTGAGCCCAAGTCTCAATTCACGGTGGTGAAGTCTCAAGATCCATAAGCACAAGTGTTATTTCAAGAAATCGGTCCCGAGACTTATGTGTTGCTAGAAGAAATAAATGATGAAGCAAATCAAAATACTGAAATCATCAAAGGGAAGTTCACAAAAGAAGAAAAAGGAAAGAACAAGATGCAACTCGAGGAAATGTTCATAGACAATCCAGAAATGTGGACCATGCAATTCGATGGGAGTTGCTCGACTGCTATTTCAGGAGCGGGAGTTGTCATAATCTCTCCTAAAGGAAAGCTATATCTATTTGCATATCGCTTGCAATTCGAGTGCACAAATAACATAGCTGAATACAAGGCACTCTTGTTAGGCCTCAAAAATGCACGAGATATGGGTATTAAGCAACTCAAAGTTGAAGGTGATGCCGAGCTGATCGTCGAACAAGTCATAAATCAGTATCAAGTGAGAAAAGATCGCCTTCGAAGCTATAAAGATAGGGTCTAGAATGCAATCAACTAGTTCAAAGCATTTGACATTAAGTATCATCTGCGTGCGAAAAATAGCAAAGAGGATGCTCTTGCAGTTTTTGCTTCTCTCTTCATACCAAATGTTGACTTTCATCAGAGTGCATTTGCTATTGAACTCATACACAGGTTCGTTGTTCTTGACAACAACATGAACTGGAAAGTTTTCAACGATGATGATCACATCAAGGAATTTCTCACTATGTCAAACAACTTTGAAAGCCTATTCTTTGAAGGGAGTTCATTTCCTTTTAGAGAATCATTAACTGAAGATTCTGAGGTAACCGAGTCAGGCGTTATCCAACTACAAGGAAATCAGATTTCCAAAGAAGAAGTTTCTTTGTAAGATGTCTTTGACAGACAAGACAGACATAAAGAAGATGATGGATCCTCCAAGGAAAAGGATTTTATACAGTTGAAAGGAAACAAAATTCCTAAGGGTTTAGTTTCCTTGGAGAATATTTTTGATAGACACGACAAACGTATCAAGGACCAAAGAGATTCAGGTGATAAGACTTTTGTCGATTATCACCTAGTTAATATTGGCACAAAAGATGAGCCCCAACTCATAAACTTAGGTAATTGTTGTCCACCAGAGGAGAGTGAGAAGCTGATCGCTTTGTTCAAACAGTATCGAGATGTTTTCGCTTGGTCCTACAAAGATTTGAAAGTCTTCACTCCTACAAAATTGTCTCATACAATTCCTTTGAAACCTGATGCTAAGGCTTTCAGACAGAAGCAAAGGCATTACAATCCACTCATTCAAGGTACAATCTATGTGGAGATACAAAAAATGGTTGACGCCAAGATCATATTTTTGATTCATCATTCTACTTGGGTGTCAACCATAGTTCTTGTGTGAAAGAAGAATGGAGAAATCAGAATTTGTGTTGATTTCAAGAACCTAAATTAGTCTTCTCTAAAGGATAACTAAATGTTGCCAATCATGGACCACACCTTGCAAACTGTCACTAGATCAAAAATGCTATCATTACTTGATGGTTTTTTTGGGTACATTCAAATCG
This sequence comes from Sequoiadendron giganteum, assembly GCA_007115665.2. Lineage (NCBI taxonomy): Eukaryota > Viridiplantae > Streptophyta > Pinopsida > Cupressales > Cupressaceae > Sequoiadendron > Sequoiadendron giganteum. Next base: position 369,274,460 of record CM021100.1, on the reverse strand, counting down.
TAGTTGCTGAAAATGATCAATTCAAGACCGCATTCACTACCCCATGGGGAACATTTGTGTATGAAAGAATGCCTTTCAGTCTTATTAATACAGGTGCAACTTTCCAGAGAGCCATGGATTTGGCATTCAAAGATTTGAAGAAAAAAATCATTGTGGTCTATCTAGACGATCTTACTGTTTTCTCAAAGAAGTGGCAAGATCATTTCTCTCATTTGTGTGATGTTTTTGAAAGGTCTAGGTATCATCATATTTCTCTAAATCCTAAGAAGTCTATCTTTGCAGTGACTTAAGGCAAGTTACTCGGTCACATTGTTTCAAAGGAGGGAACTCGAATTGATCCAAGTCGGGTTGAATCTATCAGAGATCCATCTCTTCCAACCAGCAAGACTAGCGTACACTCTTTCTTCAGTAAAGTAAATTTCATACAAAGGTTTATATCGAATTTCTCTGAATTGACAAAAGAAATATCTACCATGATGAAGAAGAAGTCCGCTTTCAAGTGGACAGAAGAAGGAAATAAATCTTTCATTGCAATCAAAGAAGCTATTAGCCAGGCACCAGTGTTGGTTCGTCCTAATTTTGAAAAGAGTTTTATTCTTTACTGTTATGCATCAGAGCACACTATGTTGACGATATTAACACAAAATCTGAATGAAGAGATAGAGCCTCCTATCGCATTCATGAGTAGCAGTTTCAAGGCTAGTGAAACATGATATTCTCAAATTGAGAAGAACGCGTACGTGGTGGTTCGAGCTGTCAAAAAAATTAGGTTCTACATCTTGAACTCCCATCCAATAGTATATGTAACTGATCCAGCAGTGAAAAGTGTGTTAACACAACAATAAATGGGCTCAAAGAGAGGCAACTAGGTTGAGAAGGTTCAAGAGTATGACTTGGAGATTCAACCGACCAAACTCATCTGTAGGAGAGGTCTATGTCAATTGATAACTGAAGATGGTGATAAGAAGCTTCAAGAGAAAGTTATACCAGAACTTGAGCTTCAAGAGAAAGAGGATCTTCCTATGGTCTTACTTGTTGAATCTATAGGAGAATGGTTCACGGAGATATGGTATTACCTGACATATGGTGATTTCCCACATCACTTGGATAAGCAACAAAGGAGAACATTGAAGTTGAAAGCCCGAAATTATGTGATAATGAATAACATTCTATACACACATGGGCTTGATGGAACATTTCTGTTGTGCATCACCAAAAATCAACAACAACATTTGCTGGAGGCTTTTCACAACCAAGCATGTGGCGACCACTTTTCTTTTAGGGTGACAACTTTTAAAATTTTACAAGCACATTTCTTTTGGCTGAATATGTTTCATGATGTCTAGGAATGGGTGCATAAATGCCAGTTGTGTCAGCAGTTTGTTGGCAAGATGAAGCTGGCAACCATTCCTTTCAGGCTAGTTATTATAGATGCTCCATTTCAACAATGGGGCCTAGATTTTGTTGGTCCTATCAACCCATGGTCTACTAAGGGTCATATTTATGTATTTATAGCTACAAATTACTTTACTAAATGGGTTGAGGCCATTCCAACTAAGCGAGCTACTTCCGAAGTGGTGTGTGACTTTTTGAAGGAAAATATTGTTTCACGCTTCAGAGTGCCTCACAAAATTGTGACAGATAATGCATTATGTTTCATATCAGAGGAACTACTAGAGTTCTATTTTGACCACGACATCACATTAGCCCATTCATCAAATTATTACCCACAAGGTAATGGACAGGCCGAGTCATCAAACAAGAACATAGTCACAATAGTGTGCAAGTTAGTTGACGCTAATCAACGAACTTGGCATCAGAAACTTTACGACGCTCTTTGAGCTAATCGAATTACTCCTAAGAGGGCCATTGGTACTTCACCTTTCATCATCATGTATGGTACATAAGTTGTGTTACCCATCACACTAGAGTTGTCTGCTTTGCAGCTGGCGATCGCAGTGGAAGATGGAGAGTTTGTACATTCGATTGAAAAGTGCATTATGCTCCTGACAAAGCTTCAAGAGTAAAGAGTGGAGGTGGTAGATAGAATTACCCAACATCAGGAACGAGTGAAGAAATTTTTTGACAAGAAAGCTCGCAAGCGAGATTTTGAGGTCGGTGATCAAGTCCTATTGTGGGATAAGATACATGAGCCCAAGGGGATGCATGGAAAATTTGATTCCTTGTGGCTGGGGCCGTTCAAGATCCACGAGTTTGCTAGGGAGAATACTTATGTTCTCTCGCACTTGGATGGAGGACTCCTCCCACTCCTGCATAGTGGACAGTACCTAAAGCACTTTATCCCTTCCGGGGTAGAGTGAAATATCTATAAATATCTTGTCTTCATGTTTTAGTAATGTGTTTCCCCTTTCTGTAATTTTTCCTTTCGTAATGTTGTGTTTCCATTTCTCGTAACAATTTTGTCATGTTTTAGGTGATTAGGAGTCTTGTTTTAGGTGATTTTTAAGAAATTTCCAACTATTAGGTTATTCTAGGAAGTCTAGTCACATGTGACTTAGGGAAAGTTTTGCAAATAGGTGATTAGGATGTAATGTTGACTTCGATACCCAGTGGACAAGGCACTGGTCTAAGCTTAAAATCCAGAGATTCTAAGGTTCTTCTATGCCGAAAGTATCTGACATGGTCCCCAGATGGAGCCAAAGTTGAACCCCAAATTAAAATTTTCACTACACTTAGGCATTTTGAAGAAATGAGTCAAAATACTATTAAATCTGTCAAAAACGTCAAAATTGGGATTTGCATGTCTTGCATGGGGGTCAAAAATTTGAAATTTTTAAAATCTGACAATCTAGGTCAGTTCAGAACAATCAAACCTACAATACCCAAATTTTTGTTTTTCGTCCCTAAATTTTAGGAAAATTTCTATTTTTAGCAGTTTTCTAAAAATAGAAACTTTTTTTTGGGGTTTTTCTAGGTTTCTTAAGAAACAGATACTTGTAAAATTTTCTAAAAATAGAAAGTTTGGCTTCTAGGATTGAGATTGATTTAAATTTGCTCAAAATACTTCCTCATCAGGCCGGTGCAGTCAAAATCACAAAAAGATCAGTTTTACCCTATTGGGTCTATTCTGCTTTTTCAGAAGCTATTTTGGGAGATCCAAGGTCATCAATGGAGGTTAGTTAGCTGCCAGGTATCAGAATACGATGTTCAAGCATCAAACAGAAGTTGTCAATGATAAACGTGCACAAAAAATGGAGAAAGGAGAGAGGAAGCAAAAAAAGTTGAAAAATGCAAAAAATTGTCTAAGGCTGGAGTTAGGCGCCCCTACTCAATTGGGGCGCCCAAACTTCAATGCCTTAAAAAAAATTCTATTTTTGGCAGCTGAGACAAGGAAGGCACATCAAATGAGGGAAGAAGTTGAAAATTGCCAAAAAATTGGCTATCTACTCAGCATGGGCACCCTTGAAGAAGAAGGGCGCCCATCTTTTTGGAAGGTCAGATGATGGAGTCAGAGGTTGGATTTCCCAAGCAACGTTGTCCAGTTTCTCGTCAGCTTCACAGCAGATGTCTCCTTCAGCTTGTTAGATCACCCAACCGTCGGCAAATCCAGATCAAATAGAGGTCACAGAGAGGGATGTTTTAGAAATTTGAAGGTAAAAAATAGTAAAAATGGTTGTCTGGTGAATCTGGGCACCCTTGGAGAAGAAGGGCGCCCAAGTTTTTGAGGGGTTGAATGAATCAATTTGCAGAAGGTGCCTCCAACATAACTTTGTCAGACTTGAACAAGCTTTCCAACACAATCATCAACACGTCTGTCAGAGCTGGTAGTAATCAGATATCGAAGACTGAACAGGGGAGACCAGTAAGTGGAATGGCAAACGTCAAAAGCAACAGTGAAAAACTCAGAATAAAAACTCTCTAGAGGAGATGGGCGCCCCTGAAGGAGAAGGGTGCCTAAGGTTTAGAGCCTTTAAATGACAGTTTCTAGAGATGAAGCATCCAAGAGACCCCTTCCAGAATCTTCTTAGCTATCTAGTGAACTTGACAGCCAGTCAATCTGATCAGTACAACACCCAAAATCATGAATCCATCTAAAGGTCAGAAGAAAAGCAAAGTTTGAAGATCATAAAAATGGCTAACACTGGAGAAAGTGGGTGCCCCTGGTGGAGATAGGCACCCGACAATTTGAAGGGTCAAACAAAGTTCTTGTTAGAAGATGTCTCTAGAATAATGTCGTTAGATTCAATCAGGCTCCGTGATGAAACTTTCAGTTCATCCATCGGATCAATCTGGAAGCCGGGAGACAGGATCAAACTAGGGTGGAAAATTGAGGAGAAGTTGAAAATAGTGAACAATTGGTTAAGTTTGGAGAGACTAGGCGCCTCACCTCAAGAAGGGTACCCAACTTGCAATGCCTTGTGAATTTTTTGAAATTTCAAAGAAGGAAAAAATGCCTAAGTTCATTGCATGAACTTAAATTAGGGTTTTCAAAGAATTAGGGTTTGAGAGCTGTTTCTCAAAACAAAACAAAAAACAAAAAAACTTATTTAAAGGCATCTTTGTGTTTAATTTTTCATATTTTCTTGTAGGTGGCTTCAAGGAGAGATAGAGAAGCAACTTCAAACTTATATTTTCAAGATTCAAGAACATAAACTTGCTGGTTTTTCATAAATTTTTCAGATGAACTCTCAAAGAAGGCTTGCTTTTTTTCATATTTCTTTATCCAGAACATCAAATTTGTGTAAGAGGCTATTGTTTTCAATTTTCAACAAGCTGGTCTATATTTGTTCTATATTCTGGATAATTTTTGAAGGATTTTCTCAAGGTTGCAGCAACTACTTTTTATTTTGCATGTGAGAGAAAACTTTGAATTTTTCAATTTCTAATCTTCTGGGTCTATTTCAAACCTTCTTCTAGAGAAAACCCATATCATAGCTTTTTTAGAGAAACTTAAAGTGGTTTCTTTTTCAGTCAGAAGCCAAGGTTTTCAACATCTGATCAACTGGGTTCATCCAGAATATGCTCATGAACAATACCCAGATGCTAGCTTTTTCTGCATTTTTCGGAGAAAATTAGGGTTTGTTGCTTTTTCAGTCTTCACTCCAAATTTTCAAAAACAAACAATCTATGTTGGCTTGTAACGAAATTCTAATCAAAACCCATATCTCAATTTTTTCCCTAAGAATTCATCTGTTTGACAAAGAAAAATCAGCAAACTAAAATTAGAAGGTTGTGGAAAACTTGTCAAAACCTAGGCGTGCTCACAGTCAATCTTCGAGTTTTGCAGAATGGAGTGCATCCCTATAGAGTTTAAGACCAAATCAACACTGTACCATGATTTCATAGAAACAATTGAGACTGAATTACACTATACCAAGCCAGTATTCAATCTGTGTGCTTTGGAAGATGCAGGCAATGTTACCATTAGACATCTTGGCCATTCAGGTCTTCTCACAACAACATCCATACCTTTTTCAGTACAAAGCTTGGAATTCATAATTGCTTGTATCAAGCATTATAATCCTGCCACAAGGGAAATCCAATGAGTAGATGGAAGAATCATATGCAGCTTAAATCCAGACATGATCGATAAATGCTTCTCAATTCTACCATGGCCTGGGAGTGTTACCATCAACATAGAAGAATGTGAAAGGATATGGGAAGAGCACCAAGAAAAGTATAGCAAGAAGATCGCACATAGGTGGCTAAAAGAAAAATATAGTACATTGCCAAAGAACATCGAGAGAGGAGAGTTCAAGGATGAATTTTCCATAATAATCACCTTACTCAACCAAATTATTGGTCAAGCGGATGCAACGAAGTTTTAGCCTTGGATGTTCTACGTGATACCTCACATCATGGAGAAGACAAAGTTTTATGACTGGTCTACATTTATCAGTGATTTCCTTCATCATCAAATAACTGAATATTTCAATAGACATGCATTCCATATGATCTCCTACCTAGTCTACTTGGTTGCCTTTCAAGGAAAATTCAAAGGGTTAAACACAGAGGGTTCTTTAAATGTACAACATGTTTATAAATACTACACTCAGTTGGAGTTCACTGCGGCATCACATCACTGCAAAAGAGTGAATGAAGCATTCCTAATATATACAATACATGATCTGGACAATGAGCTACATGTATGCATTTCATCTATTGCCTGGGCAGCAATGTCAGAATGGGTAGATTGGTTTATTTAGTTTGCTATTTTCACTTACCTAAGGGTTTATGGCTATTCAAGTGCTCCTCTTATGTTACCAAGGTATTCGGCAAATGAAGTTGTGTGTATGGAGTTTCTAAGGCAAGTATTAGATGTTCACACCCGCTTACGAAATAAAAAGAAACCAACCTTCAACTTCCCTTTTGAAATGGGAATATACAGGTGGGTGATCCCACAATAGTGGTTTACAATTTTTGGCCAAACTAGACATTGAAATTTTTATTTTTAACTAAATCTTCACAGTCGGGCACCTATAGCAGTTAAACCATGAGGAATTTGAAGATGATGCAAACTAGAGTCTCATCAGATTTTTTCTATAGATTCTAAAAATATTTTTTTCAAAATTTTTGGAATCAGATTGCACTTCTTTTTCCATCCCCTATGAAAACTGGTTTTTTTTAGAAAACAACATTTTTAAAAAGTGACGCTCACCATATACAACATAAATTTTTTTGTATGAAGGATAAAATTCTAATTTTTTCGAATTTAGATTTGTAACTATGATATCTAGCACTTTCATTTGGTCTCATAGTTTTTTATTGAATATTTTTTCCTTAATCATGTTTCGAAGTCAAACCAATTACAATTCAGACATAGGTGGACTGTATAAAACATAACTTTTTTTGTATGTATCGAAATTCAAATTTTTTTTTAATGGATCAAGGACATCAATACACAACACAAACATATTTTTTAAAATTTTATTTTGATAATCTGCTATTTTTCCACATGTGCAAAACAGAGAGCTTGATTTTCAGTGAAAACCTATGTTTAATAAAACTAAAAAAACACATACATAATAAAACCAAAACATTGGGTTTGTGAAGTCTCCTCCATTTTCATCCTCAACCCGAGCTTCGAAGGGTAGAAATATGCTAAAATTTGGTGGAAGTGGAGGAGAAGGGCAAAGAAGGGGGGCTTGAGCGAATCCCCTTTGAACAAACCCCCCTTCGATCGAAAGGGTGAAGGGGGGTTCACTCAAAGCCCCCTTTTTTTTGAATTTTCCATTTGTTTCTATGAAGAAACGTGACAGCATAGGATTCGAGAAAACCCATGATGTAAAAAGGGGTTCGCTTGAACTAGGGGTTCGATCGAACCCCTCTTTTGGGTTCATGTGAACCCCCTAATTTGAACGAACCCTTTAAAACATGAAATTTTGAATGTTCGATCATTTTTACAAATTTCCTTCCTCATCAAAATTGTACACCACTATTATGGGTTTACCTAGTTGTAGATCATCCACATATGCTAAAATAATGGGTAATGAGTTAGATAAACTTGGTCTCAATCCTTTTAGCGAGAGACGATCTTACGATCCCCATGGTGTCTATGCAACTTGACTTGGTCAAAACTATGCTCATGTACTCGCACTTGAGGATTTTTAGGCTAATTTCAGAGAATAGTTTGAGGTGCGAAGGCAAAGCAATAGTAGACTCACCCTTCATCAAATAAAATATTTCTTATCCGAAGACATTGAAGGGTTATATGATGATGACGAAGATGTAATTCTCCCAGCCTATATTAGAAATCAGATTGAGGAACAACCCCTTCCTCAGGTCAATTGGGCCAATAAAGAATGCCTCACAGTGGAAGAAAGGACTTGTCAGGTTGTTGATTATAGCAAGACATTCTTGACACTCAAAATAATGAAGTCAATTCCAGTAGCAAAACCGCCATGGGTTCATCCATTGCTTCCTTCTTCTTCTAAAGCTCAGTCAAAGACAAAAGGAAAAGATCAAGAAGTTGTGAAGGGTAGTAGGTCTACAAAGAGTGCAAAGAAGAGGTTGGACTACACAGGGATTGTCATCCTGGAGCAACCTACAACTGAAATAGAAGCCCCTTTGCATGAGCCGATACCTCAAGAGGAAAAAAAAGATGTGCCTTTGATACAAGACCCTTTTCCATCTCCGAGGTCTTCACCAATTCACATTGATTTTGAAGACGAGGAGATAGAGGTCAATGTTGTAGCAATTCCTTGTTAGTATTGCCTTAAAGATGGTGCATACATTGGGCTTGACGAATTCCAAGAAGAGTTTCAGAGTATCATGCATGTCAACGATGGTAGTGTTGGAAGAATGAAGATGATTTCCATGATGTCAACAAAGTTCGAGAATGCAGCCAATGAGGGTGAATATTTCCTAAGATTTATTGCAGATGGTCAGGAAATTTTGGAAAAGCAACATTTTGTTATTAATAGTATTGACACTCCCACCAAGGATGAAGTTGCCCGCTTTTAGCACATGTGATCAAGATTTAAATCATCTTTCTTCTAGAATATTCTTTCTAGCTTTCTTTCTATTATTGTCATGATTCTTATCCATTCTTTGAGGATAGAAATAAAATGATTGTAATGAGTTGGCATTTTCTATTTTTAGATGCTTTCTAGGTTTTAGATGTTTTATCTTTTCTAGGATTAGAAATAAAGCTTTCATGTTGGAAAGTAGTAGTTGTAAAAGCACGAAAATTTTAGGGTTCCCTACTCCTCTGCTTGTGTATAAATAAGAGTAGTGTTTGCTCATTTTAGTTTAACCATGCTTATGATAACAAAATTGCTGAGCCTATGCCTTCATGTTTGTTATCGATTAGTGTCAGTTCACTTTGTGTAAAGAGAAATTTTGCATGCCTCCTTAGCTGCAAATCCTTGTTTAGTGCATATGTTTTGTGTCAATCGTAATTTGGTTTGATCGCATGTTGCAAGTATTTTGCTACAACTTGTTGTATCAGAATTATAATATTTGTGCTCGAAGTGTGAGAAAATAAAGTCTTGAGCTTGCTTTGTTTCCCTGATATAAAGTCTCATATTTCCATTTATTGTGTAATACTTATATGATCTCCTTTTCAATTTGCATTGAAATTCAGTAGATGTGTTTTGAAGAAAGTTTATTTAAGTATTTTTGTCAGAAAATCAATCTGGTTCATTTCTAACTCTCTTGCTCTGCATTTAATTGAGAGGCTAGAAACATCTTTAGCATAATTTAAGTTGTAGTTGTTAAGTTTCATTTAAAGGGAAAACCTCAGCTGCAACATCTAGAGTTCTATAACCTTGTGTTCTCAGAGCTGAACCAAAAAGATAGGCAATATTAGTTAATTTACTTTCTTTATTCAACTCAGCAAAAGAAGGAGCTGCCCCTCCTAATTCAAAGAGCACTTTACTGCACATAGTTGTCCATTTCCAAAATGTATTCCAAAGGTATCATTTGAAATGCCAATAGGATTCTCCTCCCCTTTTTTCTTCACCTTGAGTTGATGCTTCTTCTATCAAGGTAGATGGCTCTTCTGTTCTCTTACTCTTATCCCCTTTCACTGTGAAAATGAAATTACGCTTAGGATTTTTACTAGTACTTGGAACATCACCCTTATTCTTTGTTCTAATCTTTACCTTCTTCCCAATATGCCCTTCAGTTTCCTCTTCTTTAGATCCAATATTAAAACACTTCAATTTTAATCCCCTCTCCTATAACCAAACATTTGTGTTAGTAAGAATCAGCTAGAACCTTTCTCTAATGGAGATCATCTTTGTTTTGGACCACTAGATGAGAGGAAGAGGGGACTCGACAATGTGATTTCCTTCATAAGCAGGATCAAGGACATCATGTTCATCTTCCATATCTTCAGGAATGTCAACTAGATCCAAGTTTACAATCTAATCCAAGTTAAGCTGACAATAGTCAAGCTTCCTTATACCTTCATTCATCCTACAATCTTCCCATATATCCTCCACTCTATGCACATGTGTATAACTCTTCTTGAGCTTGTCCTTCATTCTTCTATAATTAAAGTTAGGCCTCCTTTTGTATGTCTTCATTGTGACACACTGCATCTTCATTTCCATAGCCTTGGGTTTGGGAGATGTGGTAATGGAGTACTTGTTGATGTGTTTTTTATGCACTTCACAACACCTATGCATCACCTCTCTTGAAAGAAAATCTTCCACAATCAAATTGCAGAACACTATCCCAAGGTCTCTAATGTCAGGTCTTGATAGTGCTTGGAATATCTCAGTTGATTTATGTGATTTGCTGGAATCACAAGGCAGACTTATGGATGAGTCACAAAGCGGGGAAGTTGGATCTGCAAATGGAGTTCTTAAGATGGGAGAGTTGTGCATTTACTGTAGGTTCAAACAACAGTCTAGAACTCCATTTCAACATCAGATTTAGCTTTATAATGTGCAATGAACCTTGCCTAAGGTTAATTTAAAAAAAAAGGAAAAAGGGCAGGGAAGAGAGAAGGTTCCTGGATATGAAATTATGAATGAACAGTGATCATGGAGGCTGCTATAGTAGACAAACTCCCCAAATTGGGTTTTTCTTGGCCAAGTGGATCCTACAGTTACACAAAACTAGTGCAATCTTCTAAGGACTGCAGATTTTTAGTTTGCATACACACATCATGAACATGCAAGTGAACTAAGTTGTAGCAATCAAATAAAGAAGCCTAGGCTAACTTTGCACAACAGCTTGTCATCAACAAGTGCCAAAAGTATGGGCTGAAAGCTCATCAAATACTATTACAACAAACGCCATCATCACTTCCATTCAAGAAACTAACAACTAAAACTAACTTGGAAGGTAGAACCATGCACACATAATGAGGAAACTCAAAAAGTAACACCTATAGATCATGCAATGCTGCTTTCTATTGCTGCAAAATGTTTTTACAAGAGCTCTCCAACCCTTTACAAATGAGGGGGAGACCCCTATTTATAGTTTTCCAAAGCCTGAATGAATGGCCAAGATTGAATTACATGGTGTGGCCCAGATTCAATTACATTAGGGCTTCACCTACCCCACAATATTCAGCAATTTAAAATACATCTGTTGTCTTTTTCCTATTTTGTCTTTTAGTGCCCAGGTGTTGTAGCTGTTTGTCTTCTAGCTAATTTCCCTTTTATGGTAGTTGAAATTGGCTGAAAGTTGCCTTATTTCTGATGGAATTGCAACATTCTTCATTGGATCAAATGGGTCTATCGACAACTGGCATCAATGGATTGGTTGCCCCTGATTTGGGCGGACAACCCCTTAAAGATCACCATCATCTAGTGAAAAGTAGGACAACTCCCTTGTGCTTTTTGTCATAAATTTCTTTGGCACATGCCTTCTTCTAATGCCAACTCTATTGATGGGCACCATGAGGAGAGGTGGGTATAAAATGAATGGTGATAGGATCCACGTGCTTTTCCTTCTTCAGCTTTCTCAATGGGTCTCCCGACGGACCTACGGTAGGCTTCTTGAAACCTGCATGCATGAAGTGTCGTGAGTGATTTCATACACAAATCAAGGCAAATGTTAATAAAATATTGCAAAATACTTGTTATATCCATCCATGCATCATCAAAAGATCATAATATTTAGTGTGAAATTCCATTAACAGTTTACTAGAGGGAGTTCAGATGGTCTGGGCCCAAGAGGCCGAAATGCTATTTTAGGAATTTTGTTTTGAAAAGGGCGAACAGGGCAGGGTGACCTAGATGGATTCTCCTAGATTCAAATTTGGAATTTGAAAATTTCATGGAGGAGAGGGTCGAATTTTAGCATGTGGGTCAAATTTTATTTCCAAACTGGAAGAGCGTTTGGATGTTTCGGCATCAAGAGGTCGGAATGTTGTTTTGAAAAGGGCGAACAGGGCAGGGCGACCCAGATGATATCTCCCGGCTTCAAATTTGGAATTTGAAAATTTCATGCAGGAGAGGATGCAATTTAAGCATGTGGGTCAAAGTCCGTTTCCAAATTGGAAGAGCGTTTGGACGTTCCAGAACCGAGAGGGCAAAATGCTATTTTAAAAAGGGCGAAGAGGGCAAGGTGACCCAGATGGTATCCCCCGGCTTCAAATTTGGAATTTGAAAAGTTTATGCAGGAGAGGATCCAATTTTAGCATGTGGGTCAAAGTCTATTTCCAAATTGGAAGAGCGTTTGGATGCTTCAGAACTAAGAGGCCAAAATGCTGTTTTGAAAAGGGCGAATAGGGTAGGGCAACCCAGATGGTATCTCTCGGCTTCAAATTTGGAATTTGAAAAGTTCATGTAGGAGAGGATCCAATTTTAGCATGTGGGTCAAAGTTCATTTCCAAATTGGAAGAGCGTTTGGACGTTCCGGAACCAAGATGCCAAAATGTTGTTTTGAAAAGGGAGAACAGGGCAGGGCGACCCAGATGGTATCTCCCAGCTTCAAATTTGGAATTTGAAAAGTTCATGCAGGAGAGGATCCAATTTTAGCATGTGGGTCAAAGTCTGTTCCCAAATTGGAAGAGCATTTGGACATTTGGGATCGAGAGGCCAAAATGTTGTTTTGAAAGGGCGACGGATAGTCCGAGCCCTGGAGGCCGGAATGCTGTTGCAAGAATGTTGTTTTGAAAGTTTCGAAACTTCCTAAAACTTAATGAAACCTTGGTAGCTCACTTGGGCACCACAAAACATCCCAAATCCATGGGAAATTTGTCCCCACAATCAAAAAATGAAGGAAAAAGCGAACCAAGCGAGCGGGGAGGCGAAGCCCGAAAAACCCAAGACTTAGCCATTTTTTAAATTTAGGGGCAAAATATGGTCAGCCAAAAATGAGACTTTGAAGGGTGCATTGGCCAACTAGGACACCAAAATGAGGGGCACAAAAAATGAGGTGACAACAAAAATGACCCGACAAGTCAAAAGAAAGAGAGGGTCCCCATTCCGAAAGGGGCGTGTGTGCTATAGGCACAACAATACCTACCAATCGTAAGAGGGAACTTGAATCTAGGCTTGTGTGATTCAACCTTCCTATTATGAACTGCCATGATTTGCCTACAGATCTCCATGAGTATAATATTTTTGCTTGGATACCTTGGAAGCATATATGGGTATCCAACAAAACACCCAACTTAGATATATGCCTCATTTGATACTCTTCTCTTTTCAAGTTATCTGTCAAACATGCATAGGTATGTGGCAAAGAAGGCATCATTGAACCTCAAAAATTTTGAATACTTTTCCTCGAGATTAATTGAGAATAATACTAATAAACCATAACATGCCTTTTGCCACCCTCTGATGACAACCCTAGAAAGTTTTGCATGGAAGCAACAACATAGACTAAGCATGAAGTCATGTAAAAATTTAATGAGGTGGAAACCTTTATGAGATGATCATGGATGGCATCACTAATCTACTTTCCCCATAATATTTGTTGTTGTCTCTTCTTTATGACATGAATATACAAGTACATCCACTCCTGAAAAGTGGAGGAAGTGGGAAATCCATTAATCCTATTGAGAAGTGTAATCATGTCATTTACCTCCTCAACAAAATAACTTTGAGGAATGCTCTTGGGCCATATTGAGATATTTGGCCTAGGATTCTTGAGCCACCTTGTATTGATTTCCCTCTTTCATTTATCTGGATTAGTCTCATAAAGAACATACATGCATGTTAAATAGTGAGGTCAACATATGTACCAATGCTTGGACATTGGAATATTTTATCGAATAACTCTTTGTATAATCTTATGACTATATTCCCATCTAGATCCTTTACACTTCTAGTTGCTTTATCATAATGAGATGCTACTGCAAGTATGAACTCAAGATTATGTGTTGATATTGGAAATGTGGCCACCAATGGGATATTGCTCTCAATGATACATATCATGCTTACGTCTAGTGGTTGCTTCTTCATCCTTTTCTAGAAACTTAGACATATCAACATGTCCAAACTTAGTATCCTTGATCTCATAAATATTTAAAGCAACAAAGGTCATTAGGAAAACCCCTTGGTACTTAAACTTCATGTTTTTCTTGCTTGGTGATGGATTAGGCATTGACAAAGCAACCACAAGGAAGAAATTTTATGTTTTTCTAGTGTTAGAGAAAAATCAAGATTTCATGCACTAGCGAGTAAAAAAGAGCTTCTGCATGTGTTAGGAAACTTGGGATTCAAGGGTGGTGAATTTTTTTCCCCCTATATGGGATATTACAATTTTGATGTAAAGGCAGAGAAAAACTCTGTCCCTACATAGGAGTAGGACATACTAGGTGCAAATGCGAAGAAAAAATTTGACATTGCACATGAGATGTTTGGAAAAAAGATATAGGTTAGGATTTAAAACTTGACCTGCACTTAAACTAATGTATAAGGATGTATGTCGGGTTTTTAAACCCGACTTACATCTTATAGGTAGGATTGACCATGTAGGTCAAGGTTTAAAACCCGACCTGCATCTTGTTGGTGAAATGATATATCATGTTGGTTGGGGTTTAAACCCAACCTACATGTGGGCTAAGACAATAATGTGTTGTCACAAGGAAAAAATCCACAAACACATGTAAAGTGTGGGTAAAAATAATGTATGTCAAGGTTTAAACCTCGACCTACACCATGCAAAAGATAATGATTGTGTAAATCAGCGTTTAAACCCCAATATACATTGTGCATATATGTTTCACCATTTTTGCATATTTTTTATCATGAATCCATGATGCAAATCAAGATAAAAATCTCGATAAGCATTTGTGAATAATGAAGTAATTTTTATAATGGCGAACATGTGGGCTAGGGTTTATAACCCATGACATAGTGATAGTGGAAACACCATAAAAAATATCATTCAGGGTTTAAAACCCAATTGTTAATATGTTGTAATGTAGATAAAAATGACCCTAATGATAGAGAAAAAGATCATTTACAGTGATGAAAACAAAGAAAGATACAAAAGTTATAAAACCCTAAACAAATTTACAAAAACCACAAAAGAAAAATGAGAAAACAAGACGATAATACACATACCTATCAAACACAAACAACGACAAAAAACCTAAGAAGAATGGTGAAGAAAAACTTGATCAAATATGCTTGGAAACCGATCAACACTTCAAGACGAGCAATGGGGAGAAATAACACACAAGAGAAGAGAAACAATGATAAAAATGGAAATAAAACCAGTTTAAAGTCATTAAAAACCCAAAATCCAACACATCTAAAACTTCATTAAAACTGCATAAAATGCCTAATGTGTGGCATAAGGGGTGTATCTGTGCTAAAAATCAGCGCAAATACATCAAAATATGCAGTCAACAAAATGTGCAAGGGCATTGAATTTCAATGTCTATGCACATGCAAGAAAAAACACTAACACTTGAATTTACCTTTCATAATTTTTTGAAAAGCAAGAGACTTGATCACTCAAAATGAATTTTCGAGGGATTATTTCATGCATTATGGTGACTGAGATTTGCCTCGATTTGTGTGCTTAGAGGATGTAGGCTATGAAATAGATAAGTTTTGTAGGGGTTATCCCACGAATTGAGTGCATTGAATTCAAGGATAATAGAACATCTTCTCTACAATGAGCATTTAAAATGAGAATAGGTTGCCTAGGCATGCTATGATTCCTTTGAGGCCATGGCAAAGTATTAGCAAGAAACAATGAGACTTTAGTTAATTCTCCTCCTCACTTTCTTTATCAATTGAAAGTGAATAGAATGAATTATTTTGTCATTAATTTATTTATTTTTCTTAAATATAATCTAAGAAATTAGATTTACATTTAATAATTTATTAAAAGATGCAAGCCCAAATATCATCTTCTTACTAATTTAAATGTGTATAATATGCATGCAAGAAGAAATATGCATAAAAATCATATAGAAGTAAAACCATATATACTCATTAAGGGAGTTATCTTTATAATAATCATTATTATTTATTGAGGAAAACTTCTTTATTTCCAATACAAGACCATCAAATTAGAATAGGAAGGAAAATAGAATATTGATGAGAGGAGGGTGGATGACACCTAAAGTAGTGAAGTAGGGGACACACCCTTTAAATATATCTATCTAATTTTTTCTCTTAATTTAAAAGTATTTTATTTAGGTAGAGTTATCTATTTTATTTTAAAATTATTTTGATTTAATTAGAGTTATTTTATTTATTAAATGGAAACATAAATTTTATTTTTATTTAAGAATTATTTTTGTTTATTACATTGTTTACTTTATTTTTTATAAAGAGATATTATTATATTTTAAAAGACCGCCAACTAATTATTTTGTTTTATTTTTTACTTTAAAAAATATAATAAAAATTAAATAAAACACAAATATGAGTACTTATTCCAAAATGAATTTGAATTTTTTTCATTGAACGAGTAAATGACTTAAAATCTTAATTATTTTAAATGATAAAATTTCTTTAACCAACCAAAACTCATAAAGAAACCCACTCAAAATTAAATGAATTTTAAAATCCTATAATTACTTAAAACTCTAGATGTTAAGTGACATAAAAAACATGCATCATAATCTCACACCGTCATCCACTTTTTTCTTTTGGAATATCTACAAAACAAGGAAAAAATAATAATTCTAAAGTGGAGTCTCCCTACATTTTGAGGCATTATCCTTGATATAGTTATACAACTTTTCAATTATTTTTAGCTTTCCACTAAAAAAATTTAGCACTTAAGAAAAGTTGTGAGCTAACTGTGGAAATTTATATTTGATCTTGTTAATTTAATTAGTTTATTTTTTCTATATCTCTATCTATTGACTTTGAATGTTGGGGGGATTTGAATCAAATAATGAATAATAAGCATGAACTTCAAAACTAGCTTCATTTTACCTAAATTTTTGAAATTTTTGTCTTAAGACTACAAAAAACTATTGGTTGGTCATATGACAAATCATAAATTAGTGTACTCACCAGTTAAATTACTCCAAATGAAACTCAAATTTTTATGACATGAAATAATACCTACAAAGAAAAATTATAACAAAACAAAACCCCCCAAAAAAAAAGAAGACTAAATGATGTCAAGTTAAACTCCAAACAAAATTTAAAGCAAGAATAATGATAGACACAATACCATGAGTACTCAATAATATTCATTTCCCATAGTTTTTGAGGAATCTCAATATCAATAATTAAACATCACAATTTTTTTTCAATTAACCATAAATTTGTACTCACCCCCCTACTCACATGAAAACTCACAATTTAAAAAATTCTAACAAAAAATAGTAAAATCTCAATATAGCAGCAGTTTTTTTAATATAAAAGCATAGACAAAACTTTGTTCTAGCATCAACTAAGAATCTTGGTAAGATTAGAAATATTTGGTAACTTTTTATTCATGAATAATTGTAGCTTTATCAATTGAACAAGCACCCCATGTTACAATGTTGAGAAATTTGTTCATAAATCTTCATGTGGGGTTCACATTTGAAGATGATGCCATCAAGTTATTTTTTAAGTTTAGTGAAACTATATTATATGGAAGAATAATAGACAAAAATTTAAAGCAAGCCTACATATACAGAAAGAACATAGTTGACTAGCTAGCCACCTCACTCAATGGCCTCATTGAAGGAAAAAAAAAAAAAAAAAAAAGTGTGAAATAAAATACCCATTTGAGGCACTCCTGAAAGAGGAGGAAAAAAATAAAAGAAAAATTTATGTGGGTATTTATTCTAGTGATCTACATGTCTCATTCATAGGGCCTTCTAAATATCCTTGACCATAATTGGTTGGACTTTTTTTTTTGGACCTGTGCATTTCTATTTTCTTTTAGATTAATATGGACCAAAACACATGTGATCCTCTTCTCTTCACACTTTGCAAATTTTGATAGCACCACATCACCTCTACCAAGAAGCATCAAATTCAGATTTCTTTCATTGTGGTGTAAAAAATCTCTACCAAAATAAGTTGATTTAAAATATATTTAAAAAAAAGGGGGTATATTCAATATAAATTAGGGTAGGGTAGAGTCCGTGGGGATTAGGGTGGATCTATATTTTTAATGAATTTTTAATTGAAGACATTTCATTCAAGTAACTATAAAACACTATTTATGGGTGGTGATGTACACAAGAGTACATAAATACATTTACCAATAGCATAAAAGTATATTAAAAGTAAATCAAATGATTAACATCCAACCCAATTTTATTTCCTATGATTAACATTCTCACTTTACTGATCATCTACATCATATTCCATTGATCTTGATCCCCCCTGCCCTACCTAACTATTCCTTCACCTTGCATACACCATTTGCTTTACTCTATTCCCCATGTGATAGTTTAAAAAAAATAAAATCTCCTCTTAATTTTTTCCACCATTTTGTTGACCCATCCACCATTTATTCCCAACACTTTCCACATGCTTCTTTCAAATGTTTATTTCAAAACCTTGCCACTTGTTTTGTATTTTCTCCACCACCATTGTCCATTGACCCTCAACATGACATACCCACCTCAATACCTCACATATTTGTCTTCTTTGTCCTACCCATTTAATTATCTCTCCCACTCAATCTTTCTTCTAACATTTTAAATGTGGAGGCTCCCCCATTTAACCACAGCACACCATCATTATTGTAGTTGGCGTGTCAAAGAATGAGGGTTGGAAATATTTTGAAAGATATCTCATTGTTAGCAAGGCTAATAGGATCCATAATAATCTTCACTCAATTAACTTTTTTTCTTGATTTTTTAGATTTTGTCTTCCACATAATGCCCCTTTTCTTGGTTTAAGTTCAAACCATGTCTTATGTACCTACAAATGCATACCATGTATCATAAAAATATGATAAATCTTAGGAGGGATACAATTTTTTGTTACCTATTTCATAATTAAATATTTGGATATGACCATTTGCACAAAGTAAATATTAATGATAAACTACATGTTTAAGATTTACCCACACAAGCATGTGGTATAAGAGGAACAATTCTATTATATCAATTGATTTAGAATTTAAGATAAAAAAAATTATGGTTGGCTGATGTTGAAGCATGTATCCTTGGAAGTAAGGTTATTTCAAATATAATATTCAACAATATTGTTGAGGACAACAACAATTTTTTCAAGAGTGTGTGGTGAGCAATACAAGTACCCTTCTATGCCGCATTTGAGAAATTTTATTTGAATTCAAATATTTCTAGTAAAATAAATATTTTTAATTTCATTGTAGAGAGTGAGAAATATAAGAACAAGCCCAAAATTTTTTATGGAAAAATAATGGGAGGTATAGCAATGTTGCTTCTACATAAGAAGGAACCCACATTTTTGAATGGATTTATTCTTGTTTCTCCAATATGAAAGGTATTAATTATGCTTGAATTATTTTATTGAACTTGAATAGATTAAATTTTGTACTAATGCAAACAATTTGCATATATCTATAAGATAAAAACTCATCTTCTAGTGGTTGACATTCTCACTTGATTGAAAGTGTTTATCCCTAGATAAAAAAATTGCTCCCATAAAATATACCTCAAACGAGCACTAATTATTTGAAGGTCTAAAACCATAGCATGATTGGCTTGATACTTTACTTTCCCTTTTCAAGAAATTCTAATAAGAGAAGAGCAAGGGAAACATTTATTACAAAAAGGTTAAAAAAGATATCTCAAAGCTCACCATGACATATATAAATGCAATTCTAGGGTGTCACTTATTTCTTGTCTGTACTTTGTTATAATATACATAGATTCTATCACTTCAAAATGAAAATTAAATTTGATATAATTACAATCTTTCATAAAAAAATGTTTATTATGCTACAATTGCTTATAACAACACAAAAACTCACAACATAATCAAGTGGGTAGATGGGGATAGATTAATTGGTGAGAAAGAAGGTCCACCAAAATGAGGTTCTTGAAAATAAAATGGAG
Organism: Sequoiadendron giganteum; assembly: GCA_007115665.2. Taxonomy (NCBI): domain Eukaryota; kingdom Viridiplantae; phylum Streptophyta; class Pinopsida; order Cupressales; family Cupressaceae; genus Sequoiadendron; species Sequoiadendron giganteum. The sequence continues at coordinate 369,254,623 of CM021100.1, read as the reverse complement.
GAACAAACCTACATACTCAACCAGATTCAAGCCTTCCTTTGTTGTTCTAACATTATTTATATGGACTTCTCCATAGCTATGTTGCAATTGGTGCCTCTACTACTACTAACTACTCAATGAGACCATCATAAAAGATCTCATCAATTTGGAGATGAGGATTACAAACACTAGGTCTACAATTGAGAAGTGGTTTTAGAGAAACCACATCACCTCTCATGTCAAAAAGTGAGGTGTAGAGCGACCTTCAACTGTTTGAGATTTTTATAAATTGATATGATCTTTATTTAAAAATTTAAGAACAATCCTAATTTTAATGAGAGATAAAATATTATTTAATTTTTTTTATGAGTAAGATACTGTAATATTAATATATCAGAAAAAGATTACATAGCCTTCACCATGAGAGAGTTGAGCACCACTTGAGACTAACCGGCCAACCTACCTTGATATAGACCACGCAGGGTCGAGAACTAGTATAAGAAAAATGTGGGCTTAAATTCATAGCTAAAAGGTGGCACACAAAGAAGAACATACTCAGCCAAACAATGCTATAGATTGACCTCGTTTGGTGACAATAGAGAAAGACTATTTCAAATTAACACATGATGATAAAGTGTAATTCAAATTGCTCTTAAAATGAACATCTATAGGAAATAGAATTCATAAGGTGGTGCCAAGATAATATCTCACTCTCCAATAGTTGGCAGTTTAACTGTATATTTGAATCAATCAATATCAAATATGTAACACATAGATCAAATCGACTTAGTCTCATATGAGTCAACTCTCTTCATTTATTAGATTGACCAAGTCAACAACTTGTTGTACATGCTCTTAATTTGCTATTGATAACTACCAAATGACAAGGTGTTTAAAAGAGTTTACTGAGTCTGCAAAGTTATTCCTAAATAATGCGTCAACTAAGTCTCCTTCACATATCAACTTAATGATGTGAGCTATTTTGCAGTATACAATTTCCATTATGCATGGCAACATGAGTAATACTTGACCTCTTAAAGCGCAGTCAAAAGTAACATATAATCGACCTTTAATTAAGTTAAATGATCGACCTTTATCATTGTTAATGATAGTTGATTTCTATGCAAGTGATAATATTTATATATATATATAGTATCACATATACATATATATAAATATCAATGTATATCTATATATATATGTATATGTATATATATATATGTTAATAGATATTTATCATATGCAAACTATGTAAGTATACATTTGATATACAAATACGTATAAGAAAGATAGTAATCACATAGTATTATGTAATGTCCCCTATGTGATATGACCATTAGGATCTGTAGATTAGCCTATGACAAGAGCTTCCGTAGGCTAATGAAGTGTTAAGGGAGCTCAGTTGGTGGTATTTGCAGGACTTACTATTTTAAGTAAGTCAGTCAAGGTGATCTTTGGAGTTGTTTCCATGGGTTCCAGCTTTCATCAGGTGTTATGAGGATTCTCAGTATGGGACTTGGTGCGCCATGGAGAGAGCTTTCCAACGAGCTATCATATATGGGTTTCTGAGTCTGACTCATATATTATTTAATGCCTAAAGATAAGTTACTTTATTATAAGTGACAATTAAATAAAAGAGTCATTAATAAAGTCACTTTATTATTTATTAAATATGTTTTGAAAAGTGGGCTTCCTAGGTAGTGGACGCCTCATGTAAGTACATGGGCCTTAAAGTGTTTAATATTAAAGTGAATTTTGGACTCTTTAGTCCCACATTGCTTGCACAAGTGAGTTCGACCCTTGAAAGAGAGATTAAATCAGCTTGTTGGGACACCATGAGGGCATGCATGGATGAATATCTCTTGTGATTGGATTTTTGAGGAGTTCATTTAGGCTATTAGGGACGCCAATCTCCTTTAGTTACAATCTTCTCACCTTTGAAAGACAAGGTCAGGAGATTCAGTTTGCAATCAACTACAGGATTGGTATATGGCTGCTGTTCATTCTCCTATAGCAGCGTGTACTGTAGTAGCAGGTTTTGTAGCCCGAGTTACTGTAGCGGCGTCACTGTAGCAGCGCGTACTATAGCAACAGGTTTTGTAGCCCGAGTTATTGTAGTGGCGTCACTGTAGCAGTGCATACTGTAGCAGTCGGGATTACTGTAGCAACAAGTTTATTGGTGTGTTTGGACCTCCTGTAGTTGAGTCTCAAGCAACAATCTGTAGCTGGGCTGTGACATGAGTCTGGAGCTTCCTAAATTATTTCTTGTGCTAATAATCGCATCTACATGACATCTTGAAGACCACGTTCTACTACAACAGACTCTTACCAGGTTTTGGGGGTTCTGGGAGTTGTTTATTTAGATAATAGACCCCAAATAGTGTATTGGGTTGTGTTTGGAATGTTGAAATAATTTGTAATTTGTGAGATATTCAGATCTGGAATTTTTGCAATATATTTTAATATCATTCCCAGTTTGCTGTGACTTTATGTAATGCAATGGATATATAGTAGTTGCTCTATATTTGTTATTATGCATGTTTGTTATGAAGTTCAAAACAACCAAAAAGGCAACCAGGTTTCAACTAAACATTGAAAAACATTCAGAAAGAAAAAAAAAACAGTCTTTTAAACACTCAAACCAGGTAGACCGTTACATATTATCAATATATATATCGATTGTATACATATATATATATATATGTATATAAATTGTATATGCCTATGTGTACATGTATACGTATGTATACATATATCGATACATTCATAAGGGAATGTCTGTTTGCCATCATATGCGTGTATTGATACATATATACATATGAATATATTTATATACTATACATACATATATATATATACATACATATATATATACATACATATATATATATACACATACATATATACATGTATATATACATATATGCACTTTCGATTCACATAACAACCATAAATAATTACTATTGCATTGATAAGCACCTACGTGTGGTATATCTATACATATACATATTCATGTCGTTAGATCCATTTGACATACTTTGACATGCATGTGTATATATATATATATACACATACCCCACGTACATCCTACTCACCAAGACAAACATAGTAATACAAGAAAGAAATCATAAGCCCAAATATATAAACATCACGCGATAATGCATTTCGACAGTAACAAGACTCATACTAACATAAACACATCAACTAAGGATGACTTACCAACTTCCCACATAATGACTCAACTCAATTATTATACAGTGGTGTGTGTAAGCTCAGATAGTTTATGTTATAGGTTACCAGACCAAAATCTTCTCCTGAGTGATACTTCCCCTCCGCCTAGAGGAATTTAAAAAATACTTGCATCCACTAACATATGCCCAAGGTAGTAAGCTATTCAAAAAAATATGCATTACACATAATACATCTCCAAAGTTAGAATATCAAATCAATATCCATCCATTCACATATATGCATTTCTCTATACAACATTGAATGAGATAACATTCATTCATAATGCATCGATAACAAAGTGCAAGCATAATTTATTCATCTTCAAAATTCACATTACATTGATAACTACATAGTAATAGTAAATAGTAATTAAACAATTTGGGGTGTAACAATAAGGAAATCAACAAGTAAAGTTGTCATAGATTTAATGATGAACAAAATTTTAATCAGATTTGGAGTACCAGTGAAGATAGTATCTGATAATACAATGTGTTTCAGGTCTGAATAATTTACAACTTTTTATAGTCAATATAGGATAACTCTCTCCTATGCATCCCTTATCATCCACAAGGCAATGTAAAATAAGAATCAAGCAATAAGAGCTTGATGAAAATCATTAAGAGAGTGATTGAAAAGAATAAAAGGGTATGGGATTCAAAACTTAGGTTAGCTTTGTGGACAAATAGGGTGGCAATGAAAAAGCCAACTGGTCAATCTCCATTTGAATTGGTTTATGGCCTAGAAGCTAGAATGACCATAAATAACTTGTTGCAAAAATACAAGTTTATTTAGGACTGTGATGAAGACATCTTTGATGCACTAGTAAACAAAATCAACCAGCTCACTCAACTAGATGAAACAAGGAGGATGTTACAACAAAAAAACATCAAGTTGCAACAACAAGTCAAGCATTTATTTTATAAGAAAGCTATTACAAGAAAATTTTAGGTGGATGGTATGGTTCTCTTATGGAATTCTAGGGAACAAGATAAAGGAAAACATGGTAAGTTTGAAGCTCTATGGCTAGATCCTTATCTTGTGAGCAACACTCATGGTGAAAATTCATACTATTTGTTGAATCTCATAGATGAATTTCTAGAATTGCTAGTGCATGGATAATTTCTACAACCTTACTTCTCTTGAAATATGTCTTTTCCAAGCACAATGTATTATGTGTTCATTTTGTACAATTTATGTTTATCTGTTTTTGCTCTGCTTTTGTTTTTCCCGATTTTGCTTTTGGGTTTACTCCTCTAGAGATCCTGGTTTCTTGCCTTACTTCTGCAAAGTAAGCATCCCCAACCATAACCATTAGTGGTAAGTTTCCATTTTCCTAGCTTTGGTTTTTCTCCTTGGTCCCTACTTTGAAATAATGGTATTCACTGTTAGGGTTTTTAGGAGTGGTCTTCTATTTATTCTAAAACCCTAAAAAAACTCTAGCTCTAAGCAACACAACAGTAACTTTTGGTATATTTTTGTGTTGACTTCGTGTAACTGAATTTCCTATCTTTTAAGTGATATCTTATGGGTTTTTATCCATGTCTTTACTAGCCCCTCATTCCTAAGCTATCACATAGACCCTTCGCTCGACTATACTTTATCTCGAACTTTTTAAAAAGTCTCAAGTCTAAGTCCTCGCATATGGTCTTTGGCCCCTCTTTCCCTAGGTGTATCTTTAAAAATTTTGTGCACATGCTTAATTAAATCACTTAAGTGTTAAGAGCTTGGCCTACTTGGGATATGTGTCAAGCCCTTGGCACAATGCATACTACCTTTGCAACACATGTCTTTATCTCTAACACATAGCTAGAATGCATCAGGTAATGTTTGTAAAAATGGGACACATTTTGTTATGATATTACAACGTGCTCCCATTTCCACGCGCATTCTAATGAAGTGAGCGCATAGTGAAAATACGTTAGGCAAAGATAAATCATTTTGGAAGAGAAAGAAACAAGGAATGTGGTACTATATCCTCTTATTCTAATTTTTTTGAAGTGGTCAATTTTGGTGAATTTGTTGTAGAATAGAGACAAAATATATACAATGAAAATGTGTGCTATTTATTCTATAATAATTTTAGACATTTTTAAGCTTTTATTTTATTCCATTCTATAACTTAATGTTGTACTTCATTGAAGGAAAAGTAGTCAATGTGTAGATCACTAGGATTATGAGTGTCTCCATAGAATCCAGGTATGCTTTTGGAGGTGATATTTTTTCTTACTTATAATTGATCGTTTGAGTACTATGTTGATTATTTAATTAGCTAGATGTTGTAAAAAATTTATGAATTTTTCTTGAATTTTAATTTCTTTATAATACAAGCTTATTTATTTTCTAATTGATTATTAAAGTATTCTTTTTCCTCAATGTTATTATTTTAGGGTGTTATGTTTCATGTCCATTATTTAAGCTTATTTATGTTGATACAAACTAGTTCCTTATTGTTATCATCTTTATGCATTACATCTATTTGGATTACATGTTAATTTACTCTTTGTTTTCAAGACTCAACTTTGTAAATCCTACAAGATAAAGGCACAAATACAATAGATAATTTAGCTTATTCATCACATCACCATACATGTAAAAGTAAACCATATCAATTTAGTTCTTTTTAAAGTTATTAGTTTTATCCTCTCTACATAGCTCATTACCTCAATATTCCAATATCTTAAGAAATCCATTTTTAGTGCTATACAAGAGGAGTACGCTTAGTAGTTTTCCTTGCAACTATGTATGAGTTATACACTTGAATTTTAAATAATATTAGGGATATAATTTTACTTATCATTTGGTTGCATAGATACTGTAACTCAAGATTAAATCTGTGGTTCGATCTGCAACTAGAAATAACAATATTAATCCTAATCTAAAATCAAAACTAATCTAAAATCAAACAATAAAGAACGAAATTGAAAACATAAATGAAAACTAACAAATTGAATTGATCTCACCGAATAATGTATTCACCCTTTCGAATTAACTCCATTGCTCTTCTCCATTTTTCCTTTTAAGTATTCTTGCCCTCAGATTTCTGTGTTTAAATGCAAGTATAGCTGTGTTGAATGTCTAAGCAAAATATCGAAGATTGTTTCTTCTCAAAAGTGTATAATTTTGGGGAGGAGGAATAATGATAATGACAGGCCTTTTTATAGATTTTGTGTTTAAGAACGATAGGCTCAGATTGAAAGAGAGATTGACGGATGAGATTGATGAATGCCATGCAATGAGTTATGTGACAGATAGAACGCGAGTTAGAACATGAGTTCAACTGCAGGTAAAGGCTAATTTTAGAACATGAGTTAGAACATGAGTTCCAATCTTTATCTTAAAAAAAAATAGAAGAAATAGACTTTGTATGCAAAAGCCAAAGTTAGAAGTTGGAGAATAAATGCATGATAAATGCACGTGAATGCAAACTTGAGTTAGTTAATTAAATAAAGATATTTAATTAATAGATATAGATCATGCATATAAGTTGGAACTAGTTAATCGACTAGTTGTGATGGAGAGTTTTCTCATAGAGATAACTCAAGTCAGACGATAAGTGCATGTAAGAGATAACTGAATGTTAGAGGAATGTGACATAATTAATTAAATAATGAATTAAATGTTAATTTAATTCAACATTCGAAATATGAGACTTTTAATTAAATAAATAAAGTAATTTATTTAATTTGGCTGTTGAAAAGGATAAATGAATAATTAAATAATAAATATTTAATTATAGATGAAAAGGGGTTAAATGAATAATTAAATAAAGATATTTAATTATAGTTGGAAAAGTATGATAAAGGGGAATTAAATAATAAATTATTTAATTGATAGATAAAGGGGGGAGAATTAATTAGTTCGCAACATAATTCAATAAATATGATTTATTTAATTAATTAAGTTGAATAAAGGATGATTATGAATTAATGAATTAATTAAAAAGGATATTTAATTAATAGAGGAAATATGTGTTAGAAAGGCAATTAAATAAGTAACATTATTTAATCAAGACGACGGACTATAGAAGATTATGTTGAAATGTGTACTCGCAGGCCTAGACCAATTTTCGGTATCTACAGTTTGCCCCTCTTTGATACAATGTTGGTACGGCGTTGTGCCAAAGAAAATATGCCCCGGTCATGCCCCTGTATGAAACAAGTTAGGGTATACCCCAATGAAAGGGAGAATAACGAGGAGGTAGTGGTATGCCCCCTCGAGAGGATAGGCGGGTTTGAAGAACATGAGTGTGCTCTCGAAATGGATAAATAATGGTGGTGAAGATGCAGAAAAGAAGAAATGTTAGCATGGATGATTTCAGAATGTTAGTAAGAAACAATTAAGGTTGATTGATTGAGAAAAAGACATAATCTTCGATATATTGCCAAATATGCTATACTTGCTTGTTATCATCATTGGGCGGGACATGACACAGATGGATAGTACACACTATGATATGAGATAGACCATAGTGTACAAAGTTATCCACCTGTTAAAAATAGACAGTCGTAGACAAGGAGTGTCTTAACTCAGAATAAGGACAAGATGCCCCAGTCGTTTGGTCAAGACAAACCACAGACAACAGACAAATAAAAGACGGGTCATGAGACGTCATTGCTCCTCTAAATCCTTAATAGGACATCCTTGAGGAAACTAGTAACATGACTCAAAAACCAATGTTAAAAAGACAGTTGATAGACAACAACCAAAGAAAAAGAATCCTGAGACGTCATTGCTTCTCTAAATCCTTCAAGGGACATCCTTGAGAAAGCTAGTAACAGGATCTTGCACAAATCGATAAAAAGATAAGACAAAATAAGATATAAAGTCATAAAGCCAAATAAACGTATTCGCCAAAACTTGATCTTGTGGGATTGTTTGATGTTGATGTTTGACATAGCGTAATGTGAGAGAATGACACATACCGCATAAGATGTTTAGTCTGGTTTCAACTTGGTGACTTTTGTATAAGGCATGACAAAGCCTGGTTTCAGTAAGACACGTGTCGTATAAGACATTGGAGTCTGATGACGTTGAGGTGACAAGCCACATGAGACTATGACAATTTGATGACGTCTATTGACAAGAAAGACATATCTTGCTTAGACATAAGTTGATTGCTTTGACAATGTGTTTTGATATTGACTTGATGCCTTTTGAGACATTTTTCCTTGTTGATGCATGACTTGTTTTGATTCTTTGACTGATAAAAGTGTGTGTGTAGACAGTGTTTGACATGAGATGATACCTTAAACTATGATATGCAACTTGTGTGATAGTGATTGTGAATGAACCCTATTGGACTTACTTAGTGTGGTCTCGGGAGCTCATCAATTGATTAGCCTTGCCTACGTTGTACACGCAGAGACCTCGTAGTTCGACACGACTAATGAATTTGTATATACAAAGCGTCATGATTTAAATGTGTGATACATGACAAACCTAGACTGACAGACCTAATGCCTCGGGGGCACATCGAATGATGGCCTTGCCTACGTCCCAGTCGCAGAGGCAACGTTGTTCGACTATGATTACGACTGACTTAATATGACTGACTTGACATTGTTTTGTTTTTGGTATTTTCTGACATGTTTTGATTTTTGTGGATTTTTGAAGTTTTCTAATGTTTTTTTGTTTTTTCAGGACATTTTCTGATGGTGCGATGCTATGTACAAGGTATTCATGGAATAGAACAAGGATTTGCCTCCATTCGGGAATAAGACTTGCGAGATGGAGTGGATAATGTGACGGAGTGGGACGTTAGATGTCAATCGTTCCAAGCGATGGATAGGACAACCATTTATTGTGAGTGATGGGGGAAAGTCTGATTGGAATGATAGTAGACGAAAGAGCGAGCTTGACTACACATGGTGCCTGTTTGCTAGGTTTTTACCATGGTACTTATCCCTAGCGCCACCGAAGTGGTTTTCACTATAGGACGGATTATTTCCCTTTACTTTTTTGATTTTCCAATTTTTATTTTTTATTTTTTTTTCAATTTTTTTGTATATTCTAGATTAAGACATGAATTCTCAGAAGCTAAGCATAGAACCTCTTTAGATGCAGACTGTTGATAGGTGACAAAAGCGGATCTCCTTCAGGAGTAGATAGTTGGTACGCTCCTAACCCAAAGGCTTCTGTGACAATGTACGACCCTAACCAGTTAGGCTCAAACTTTCCTGGTTTCTCTCGTTTAGCTTGGTTCTTCGGATTCTCCATTAATACCAAGTCACCAATGTCAAAATATCTATTGAGAACCTTCCTATTGTAGCTCCGACGAAGACGATTCTGATATGCTTGCAAATGATCTAATGCTTTCTGTCTTCGTTCATCCAGTAATTCAAGCTCTTGTAGCCTAGAGACACGGTATTCTTCATCGTCGACATGACCCTTCAAAGATACCCTTAGAGAAGGTATTTCGACCTCTATAGGTAAGATAGCTTCGAACCCGAATATGAGGGAAAATGGAGTGGCGCCGGTAGGAGTGCGGATGCTTGTGCGGTAAGCCCATAAGGCAGGATTAAGCTGTAGGTGTCAGTCACGACCAGTGTCATTCACAGTCTTTTTAAGGATTCTAACAATGGTTTTATTAGATGCCTCAGGTTGGCCATTACCTTGTGGGTAATACAGGGTGGAAAAATGATGCTTGATGTGGAATTCTTCACATAAATGGCATACTTCTTGGTTCTTGAATGGGTGGCCATTATTTGTGATTATGGATTGTGGTACACCATACCGACAAATGATATAGTTCAGAATAAACTTAGATATTTGGGTGCCAGTGATGTAGGTCATGGGAATGGCTTCAATCCACTTGGTGAAGTATTCGATAGTGGTAATGATGAATTTGTGGCCGTTGCATGATGGTGGGTGTATCTTACCTATGAGGTCGAGTCCCCATTGGGCGAAAGGCCATGGTGAAGTAATCGATCGAAGCTCCTGTGCTGGCGCTCTTATCAAGTCTCCATGTATTTGAAATTGTCTACATGTCTTCACAAAGACGTATGAGTCTTTGTCCATAGTAGGCCAATAGTAACCTAGTCTCATAATCTTATGGGCTAAGGTTGGACCACTCGAATGGGATCCACATATACCCTCGTGCACTGCTCGCAAAGTTGTTTGTGCTTCTTCAGCGTCGAGACATCTCATTAGGGCGTTGTCTAAGGTGCGTCTATATAGGGTTTCTCCGATGATGGTGTACCTGGCGAACTTACAGATGAAGGTTCGACATTGGTTATTGGACAAGTCTTGAGGTAAGGTTTGATTTGTTAGATAGTCGAATATTTCTTTATACCAAGGAGATGTAGGACCAACAATGGTACACACCATCATAGTATCGGGGATATCGTAAGCAGGGACCAACAACTGTTCAACCAGAAACTCGAACTTAGGCACGTTACTCGGAATATCCAACAAGGAACCCACGGTTGCCATAACATCTGCAACTCTATTATGAATGCGTGGTATTTGTTGAAAAGTTATGTCCTTGAAATATTGTTTGAAACTATTACCCATTCTCTTGTAAGGGGCAAGCTTCTCATCCTTAGTTTCGTACTCATCATTTACCTGTCGGATTACCAGTTGAGAGTCACCAAAGACATGTAGGCTCTTAATGTTCCATTGTGCTGCCATTTTCAAGCCTGTCACTAAGGCTTCGTATTCTGCTATATTCTTTGTACAAGGGAAAGCAATCCTGAATGATTTGGGAATGGTATCACCTTGAGGTGTGACAAATAAGACACTAGCTCCTGAACCACGATTTGTATGTGACCCATCAAAGTGCAGTTTCCAGTCGATTTTAATGTCAATGTTGAATAGAAATTCATCTGGAAAATCTGCCACTAAGGGATGATCTGCTTTTATAGGTGCATCAGCTAACTGATCTGCAATCACCTATCGTTTTATAGCCTTCCTCTCGACATACTCAATGTCATACTCACTAAGTATCATGACCCATTTAGCCAATCGGCTTGTTAAAGCTGCCTTACTTAGAAGGTATTTGAGTGGATCAATTTTTGCAATTAACACTGTTTATCGATTGAGCATGTAGTGCCAAAGTTTTTGGGTAGCAAAAACTACCGCAAGACAGGCACATTCTATGTTGCTGTAATTCAATTTATAGCCCACTAAGGTACGACTGATGTAATAGACCGCTCTCTCATGACCTTGATCATCTTTTTGTGTGAGAAGAGCCCCTAATGCCGACTGAGTTGTTGAAATATATAAGATCAAAGGCTTTCCTTCTGTAGGTGGCATTAAGACTGGTGGAGTTAGCAAATAGTCCTTGATTTGTTGGAATGCTTCATGGCATTTAAGGGTCCACACAAATGGTACTCCTTTCTTGAGTAGATGTTGAAATGGATGAATCTTATCTGCCAGTTGTACTATGAATCGCCTAATTGACTGTAGTCTGCCCTGTAGAGTTCTGAGTTGTCCTATGCTGAATGGAGGAGGCATTTCTATGATAGCTCTTACCTTCTCTAGATCTACTTCAATGCCTCTTCGAGAGATGATATACCCTAACAGTTTCCCCGATTTGACTCCAAAGACACACTTCTTTGGATTCAGCTTGACATTGTAGTTCTCTAGCCGTTGGAATATCTTATTTAAAACCTTTAAGTGAGCTTCTCTTGTTTCTGATTTTTCTATAATGTCATCGATGCAATCTTCCATCAGAATGTGTACAAAGTCATGGAAAATTATAGTCATTGCGTGTTGGTAAGTAGCTCCTGCATTCTTAAGCCCAAAAGGCATAACGTTCCAACAGTATGTGCCCCATGGACATGTGAAAGCTGTCTTATGTTGGTCTTCAGTTGCTATTTTAATCTGGTTGTATCTCGAGAAACCATCCATGAGGGATAGCATCTCATACCCCGCTGTAAGATCCACTATCATATCTATATTCGGCAAACGGAAGTCATCCTTAGGACACGCCTTGTGGATGTCTCTAAAGTCTGTGCAAATTCGAATGCCCCCAGTTGGTTTAGTCACGGGTACAAGATTCGATATCCAATCTGCATAGTCTATTGTCCTTATGAATCCTACATCCAAGAGTTTCTTTAGTTCTGCCTTGACCAATAGAGCAATCTGCGGGTGCATTTTTTTTAACTTTTGTTTGACTGGTTTGATGCCTGGCTGCAATGGTAAATGGTGCAATATTAGATCTGGATCCAGCCCAGGCATGTCAGCATACGACCATGCAAATTTTATCTGTCTCTTTTGGAAGAAGTCCTTAAACTCAGGTTTTTCTGTCTCTGTTAAAGAAGTTGCAAAATATACCATCTTTGGATACTCTTCTGTACCTATGTTGACTGCAACTGATTCTTCTACTAGCATCGGCGACTTTTCCTGTTCAACGGGGAGAATATTTAAACCTCTATCCTTGGGTGCCTCAGGGAGGTTTTCGCCCTTGGATACGTCCTTTATTTTGACTTTTTCTTCGTCCAAAGGTGCCTTTCGGTTTTCACCTAGGGACTCATCATTGTTCTTTTCATTGTCTTTTTTCTTTTTATCCTCATTTTTGCGACTAGAGGTGTAAATAGACTCCCCAAAATATGCTTTATCATCCAAGTCTATGGTAAAACCAGCTTTATGATGCCCTCTTGGTATTCCTTCTCGAAGTCCCATGAACTCAGCAATTGCTTCGTTGTTCTCAAATGTGTCTAAGATAGGTGTACCTTGTTGATCCCAGTCTATAAGTTCGGGATATATGAGGGGCATGTCATCATCGGAGTTTTTAAAGGTAGCCGCTGAGAGGGTGAATAGTGAATGGTTGACATGGTCGCAGAAGTTCTGGACTAACTCTTGCTGGGTCTTTTCCTTATGGGTAGGTAAACGTTGATGTGGGACCATTGCCTGGGATAGGTTGTTAGAAGATCCTGGACAATTTAAATCTTCCTAGTGGGATGACAAAGCCCATTGTGAATATCATCAAATAAAAGGACACAACCTACAAAATTGTTGCCAACTCAAGGGCATTATCCAAGACTTTGTGGAGAATGGAACCATAGAGGTCGGTGGATAGAAAAACACCAAGAATAGTGATCATAAGGTCTTCAAGGACCCATTACATAACCACACAAAAGGAAAAGCCTCCGGTTCGGGACCTAAGACCGATCCATCAACCAATTACGCAAACACCAATTTTGACTATGGAAAAGGAAATATTATAAATAGCCTCCGCGCTGCAGATGAGCATGTCGATACCTTCACCATTAAGAAGCCTCCAGAATGTAGTGTCAACACATGCAAAACCAAGATCACTATTCCAGGTCCTTCTTCTGAGCCATCTACACAAGCTTCCAAGTTCAAGTACAACCTTCTTGATCAATTGAGTAAAACCCCTGTGCAAATATCTATCTTGGAACTATTGACCTTATCACCTGAGCATCGAGCCATTCTCGATAAAGCTTTGCAGAACACAACTGTCCCTACTGATTTAGATGTCAATTGTTTCGAAGAGATGGTGGGATATTTAACCAATTTGCACCATGCTACATTTTCCCAACAGGATTACTCGACAAAAAAATCTTATTATAATGACCCATTACATCTTGAAGTCTTAGTCCATGAAACCAAAGTTAGACGAGTCTTGGTAGATGGAGGAGCAGGTTTGAACCTATGTACCCTAAAATTGGTTAAGGCATTAGGATTCTCAAAAGATTGCGTAGATACCTCTAAGAGTATAGTCATCAAGGCTTACGATGATGAGGAAAGATCATCCAAAGGAGAGGTCACACTCCCTATCAGAATTGGTCCAGCAATCATGAACACCAGCTTCCAAGTCTTGGATCTCATTCTTCCGTACAATTTGTTGTTAGGTAGACCTTGGATACACGCAATGAAAGCTGTACCTTCAACATATCACCAATCTCTCAAATTTCCACATAATGGCACCGAGATCACTATTGATGGTGATCCAGATCCATTTCAGTATTGTACAAGCCTAAAGGGAATTCCACAATGCCAAGTACCAGTTAATCAAGAAGTTTCATCATCCAATTCATCCCAATACATTGACTCATCACATCTCACTAAGTCCAAATCATTCACACCTCCATCAACTACTCCTAAACTTGAAATCCAAGACAAGGGCTTTGGCGAGTATCATATAAAGGCATCATACTGTGTTAGTCAACTGATTCCACCTAAGGCATATGGCCTACCTATGGTAGATAGAATATAGTCAATAGTCATATTCAATGTTTCCCCTACAACAACATTGATCAAATGGGGAGAGCTAAGCGAGGAAATTGTGGACCAAGGTGATTCCTGGTTGTATCAAGAAGAACATGAATACCCCTCCTCGTCTATTCAAATAGCTAAGAACCAATATGGAAAAGGCTTTAAGATAATGCAAAAGGAAGGCTATGACGGGCACAGTGGGTTAGGGCTACATCAAAATGGAAGGACGGAACCGATTACTGTCCACCCATGATCGAAATACTTAGGGCTAGGGTGTCAACCACTTAGAATTGGGTTTCCTAGTACTTCGTCACTATTTCAAGAGGAAGTGACTGCTTACGCAGACACCGAGACATCTCATGATCCACCTCCCCCATTTTACGACAACCCTCCAATCTTTGATGAATCCCCTTACTCAAGCGATGGTGAATGGGATTCCCTTTCATCTACCAGCGCCATGAACATAGACGCACTATTTGGAGAATTGGACCTAAACGTGAAACCTATACCCAAACCATCTAGTCCTTGTCCTAAGAAACATTTGTCCAAAGAAGAATGGCATAAGATCTATTATTGGGAAAAACTCGATCGTGCATCTTGGGCACCTGAACCACCATTTTCTAATGACCTATCCCAGGCAATGGTCCCACATCAACGTTTACCTACCCGTAAGGAAAAGACCCAACAAGATTTAGTCCATAACTTCTGTGACCATGTCAACCATTCACTATTCACCCTGCCAGCAGCTACCTTTAAAAACTCTGATGATGACATGCCCCTCATATATCCCGAACTTATAGACTGGGATCAACAAGGTACACCTATCTTAGCCACATTCGAGAACGACGAAGCAATTGCTGAGTTCATGGGACTTCGAGAAGGCATACCAAGAGGGGATCATAAAGCTGGTTTTACCATAGACTTGGATGGTAAAGCATATTTTGGGGAGTTTATTTACACCTCTAGTTGCAAAAATGAGGATAAAAGGAAAAAAGACAATTAAAAGAACAATGATGAGTCCCTAGGTGAAAACCGAAAGGCACCTTTAGATGAAGAAAAAGTCAAAATAAAGGACGTATCCAAGGGCGAAAACCTCCCTGAGGCACCCAAGGATAGAGGTTTAAATATTCTCCCCGTTGAACAGGAAAAGTCACCGATGCTAGTAAAAGAATCAGTTGTAGTCAACATAGGTACAGAAGAGAATCCAAAGATGGTATATTTTGCAGCTTCTTTAACAGAGACAGAAAAACCTAAGTTTAAGGACTTCTTCCAAAAGAGATAGATAAACTTTGCATGGTCGTATGCTGACATGCCTGGGCTGGATCCAGATCTAATATTGCACCATTTACCATTGCAGCCAGGCATCAAACCGGTCAAACAAAAGTTAAGAAAAATGCACCCGCAGATTGCTCTATTGGTCAAGACAGAACTAAAGAAACTCTTGGATGTAGGATTCATAAGGACAATAGACTATGCAGATTGGATATCGAATCTTGTACTCGTGACTAAACCAACTGGGGGCATTCGAATTTGCACAGACTTTAGAGACATCAACAAGGCGTGTCCTAAGGATGACTTCCCTTTGCCGAATATAGATATGATAGTGGATCTTACAGCGGGGTATGAGATGCTATCCCTCATGGATGGTTTCTCGGGATACAACCAAATTAAAATAGCAACTGAAGACCAACATAAGACAACTTTCACGTGTCCATGGGGCACATACTGTTGGAACGTTATGCCTTTTGGGCTTAAGAACTCAGGAGCTACTTACCAACGTGAAATGACTACAATTTTCCATGACTTTGTACACATTCTCATGGAAGATTACGTCGATGAAATTATAGCAAAATAAGAAACAAGAGAAGCTCACTTAAAGGTTTTAAATAAGATATTCCAACGGCTAGAGAACTACAATGTCAGGCTGAATCCGAAGAAGTGTGTCTTTGGAGTCAAATCGGGGAAACTGTTAGGGTATATCATCTCTCGAAGAGGCATTGAAGTAGATCCAGAGAAGGTAAGAGCTATCATAGAAATGCCTCCTCCAGTCAGCATAGGACAACTCAGAACTCTACAGGGCAGACTACAGTCAATTAGGCGATTCATAGTACAACTGGCAGATAAGATTCATCCATTTCAACATCTACTCAAGAAAGGAGTACCATTTGTGTGGATGCTTAAATGCCAGGAAGCATTCCAACAAATCAAGGACTATTTGCTAACTCCACCAGTCTTAATGCCACCTACAGAAGGAAAGCCTTTAATCTTATATATTTCAGCAACTCAGTCGGCATTAGGGGCTCTTCTCGCACAAAAAGATGATCAAGGTCATGAGAGAGTGGTCTATTACATCAATCGTACCTTAGTGGGCTATGAATTGAATTACAACAACATAAAACGTGCCTATCTTGCGGTAGTTTTTGCTACCCAAAAACTTTGGCACTACATGCTCAATCGACAAACAGTGTTAATTGCAAAAATTGATCCACTCAAATACCTTCTAAGTAAGGCATCTTTAACAGGCCGATTGGCTAAATGGGTCATGATACTTAGTGAGTATGACATTGAGTATGTTGAGAGGAAGGCTATAAAAGGACAGGTGATTGCAGATCAGTTAGCTGATGCACCTATAAAAGCAGATCATCCCTTAGTGGTAGATTTTCCAGATGAATTTCTATTCAACATTGACATTAAAACCGACTAGAAACTGTACTTTGATGGGTCACATACAAATTGTGGTTTAGGAGCTGGTGTCTTATTTGTCACACCTCAAGGTGATACCATTCCCAAATCATTCAGGATTGCTTTCTCTTGTACAAACAATATAGCAGAATACGAAGCCTTAGTGACAGGCTTGAAAATGGCAGCACAATGGAACATTAAGAGCCTACATGTCTTTGGTGACTCTCAACTGGTAATCCGACAGGTAAATGATGAGTACGAAACTAAGGATGGGAAGCTTGCCCCTTACAAGAGAATGGCTGATAGTTTCAAACAATATTTCAAGGACATAACTTTTCAACAAATACCACGCATTTAGAATAGAGCTGCAGATGCTATGGCAACCGTGGGTTCCTTGCTGGATATTCCGAGTAACGTGCCTAAGTTCGAGTTTCTGGTTGAACAACTATTGGTCCCTGCTTACGATATCCCTGATACTATGATGGTGTGTACCATTGTTGGTCCTACATCTCCTTGGTATAAAGAAATATTGGACTATCTAACAAATCAAACCTTACCTCAAGACTTGTCCAATAACCAACGTCGAACCTTCATCCGTAAGTCCGCCAAGTACACCATCATCGGAGAAACCCTATATAGACGCACCTTAGACAACACCTTAATGAGATGTCTCGACGCTGAAGAAGCGCAAACAACTTTGCGAGCAGTGCACGAAGGTATATGTGGATCCCATTCGAGTGGTCCAACCTTAGCCCATTAGATTATGAGACTAGGTTACTATTGGCCTACTATGGAGAAAGACTCATACGTCTTTGTGAAGACATGTAGACAATGTCAAATACATGGAGACTTGATAAGAGCGCCAGCACAGGAGCTTCGACCAATTACTTCACCATGGCCTTTCGCCCAATGGGGACTCGACCTCATAGGTAAGATACACCCACCATCATCCAACGGCCACAAATTCATCATTACCGCTACCGAATACTTCACCAAGTGGATTGAAGCCATTCCCATGACCTACATCACTGGCACCCAAATATCTAAGTTTATTCTGAACTATATCATTTGTCGGTATGGTGTACCACAATCCATAATCACAGATAATGGCTGCCCATTCAAGAACCAAGAAGTACGCCATTTATGTGAAGAATTCCACATCAAGCATCATTTTTCCACCCCGTATTACCCACAAGGTAATGGCCAAGCTGAGGCATCTAATAAAACCATTGTTAGAATCCTTAAAAAGACTGTCAATGACACTGGTCGTGACTGGCACCTACAACTTAATCCTGCCTTATGGGCTTACCGCACAAGCATCCGCACTCCCACCGGCACCACTCCATTTTCCCTCGTATTCGGGTCTGAAGCTATCTTACCTATAGAGGTCAAAATACCTTCTCTAAGGGTATCTTTGAAGGGTCATGTCGACGATGAAGAATACCGTGTCTCTAGGCTACAAGAGCTTGAATTACTGGATGAACGAAGACATAAAGCATTAGATCATTTGCAAGCATATCAGAATCATCTTCGTCGGAGCTACAATAGGAAGGTTCTCAATAGATATTTTGACATTGGTGACCTGGTATTAATGGAGAATCTGAAGAACCAAGCTGAACGAGAGAAACCAGGAAAGTTTGAGCCTAACTGGTTAGGGCCGTACATTGTCACAGAAGCCTTTGGGTCAGGAGCATACCAACTATCTACTCCTGCAGGAGATCCGCTTTTGTCACCTATCAACAGTCTGCATCTAAAGAGGTTCTATGCTTAGCTTCTGAGAATCCATGTCTTAATCTAGAAAATACAAAAAAAAAAATTGAAAAAAATAAAAAATAAAAAAAATTGGAAAATCAAAAAAGTAAAGGGAAATAATCCGTCCTATAGTGAAAACCACTTCAGTGGTGCTAGGGGTAAGTACCATGGTAAAAACCTGGCAAACAGGCACCATGTGTAGTCAAGCTCGCTCTTTCGTCTACTATCATTCCAATCAGACTTTCCCCCATCACTCATAATAAATGGTTGTCCTATCCATCGCTTGGAACGATTGACATCTAACATCCCACTCCGTCACATTATCCACTCCATCTCGCAAGTCTTATTCCCCATTGGGGGAAAATCCTTGTTCTATTCCATGAACGCCTTGTACATAGCATCGCACCATCAGAAAATGTCCTGAAAAAACAAAAAAATTAGAAAACTTCAAAAATCCAAAAAAGTCAAAACATGTCAGAAAATACCAAAAACAAAACAGTGTCAAGTCAGTCATGTTAAGTCAGTCGTAGTCATAGTCAAACTACGTTGCCTCTGCGACTGGGACGTAGGCAAGGCCATCAATCGATGTGCCCCCGAGGCATTAAGTCTGTCAGTCTAGGTTTGTCATATATCACACAGTTTAAATCATGACTCTTTGTATATTCAAAGTCATTGGTCGTGTTGAACTATGAGGTCTCTGCGTGTACAACGTAGGCAAGGCTAATCAATTGATGAGCTCCCAAGACCACACTAGGTCAGTCCAATAGGGTTCATTCACTATCATTATCACACACGTTGCATATCATAGTTTGAGGTATCATCTCATGTCATACACTGTCTACACGCACACACTCAACTTGTCATCAAGTCAATATCAAACATATTGTCAAAGCGATCAACCCATGTCTTAGCGAGATATGTCTTTCTTGTCAATAGACGTCATCAAACTGTCATAGTCTCATGTGGCTTGTCACCTCAACGTCATCAGACTACAATGTCTTATACGGCACGTGTCTTACTGAAACCAGGCTTTGTCATGCCTTATACAGAAGTCACCAAGTCGAAACCAGACTAAACGTCTTATGCGGTATGTGTCATTCTCTCACATTACGCTATGTCAAACATCAACATCAAACAATCCCACAAGATCAAGTTTTGGCAAATACATTTATTTGGCTTTATGACTTTATATCTTATTTTGTCTTATCTTTTTATCGATTTGTGCAAGATCCTGTTACTAGCTTTCTCAAGGATGTCTCTTGAAGGATTTAGAGAAACAATGACGTCTCAGGATTCTTTTTCTTTGGTTGCTGTCTGTCAACTGTCTTTTTAACATTGGTTTTTGAGTCATGTTACTAGTTTCCTCAAGGATGTCCTATCAAGGATTTAGAGGAGCAATGACGTCTCATGACCCATCTTTTATTTGTCTACTGTCTGTGGTTTGTCTTGACCAAACGACTGGGGCATCTTGTCCTTATTCTGAGTTAAGACACTCCTTGTCTACGACTGTCTGTTTTTCACAAATGGATGACTTTGTACACTATGGTCTATCTCATATCATAGTGTGTACCATCCATTTGTGTCATGTCCCGCCCAATGATGATAACAAGCAAGTATAGCGTATTTGGCAATATATCAAAGATTATGTCTTTTTCTCAAATTAAACCTTAATTGTTTTTTACTAACATTCTGCAATCATCCATGCTAACATTTCTTCTTTTCTACATCTTCGCCACCATTATCTATCCATTTCGAGAGCACACTCATTTTCTTCAAACCCACCTATCCTCTCGAGGGGGCATACCACTACCTCCTCATCATTCTCCCTTCCACTGGGGCATACCCTAACCCGTTTCACACTGAGGCACGACCGGGGCATATTTTCTTTGACACAACGCTATACCAACATTGTATCAAAGAGGGGCAAACTGTAGATACCTAAAATTGGTCTAGGCCTGCGAACACCACTTTTGACATAATTTTCTATAGTCCGTCGTCTTGATTAAATAATGTTACTTATTTAATTGCCTTTCTAACACATATTTCCTCTATAAATTAAATACCCTTTTTAATTAATTCATTAATTCATAATCATCCTTTATTCAACTTAATTAATTAAATAAATCATATTTATTTAATTATGTTGCAAACTAATTAATTCTTCCCCCTTTATCTATCAATTAAATAATTTATTATTTAATTCCCCTTTATCATACTTTTCCAACCATAATTAAATATCTTTATTTAATTATTCATTTAACCGCTTTTCATCTATAATTAAATATTTATTATTTAATTATTCATTTATCCTTTTCAACAGCCAAATTAAATAAATTACTTTATTTATTTAATTAAAAGTCTCATATTTCGAATGTTGAATTAAATTAACATTTAATTCATTATTTAATTAATTATGTGACATTCCTCTAACATTCAGTTATCTCTCACATGCACTTATCGTCTGACTCGAGTTATCTCTATGAGAGAACTCTCCGTCACAACTAGTCGATTAACTAGCTCCAACTTATATGCATGATCTATATCTATTAATTAAATATCTTTATTTGATTAACTAACTCAAGTTTGCATTCACATGCATTTATCATGCATTTATTCTCCAACTTCTAACTTTGGCTTTTGCATACAAAGTCTATTTCTTCTATTTTTTTTGAAGATAAAGATTGGAACTCATGTTCTAACTCATGTTCTAAAATTTGTTTTTACCTGCAGTTGAACTCATGTTCTAACTCGCGTTCTATCTGTCACATAACTCATTGCATGGCATTGATCAATCTCATCGGTCGATCTCTCTTTCAATCTGAGCCGATCATTCAAAAACACAAAATCTATAAAATGGCCTGTCATGATCATTATTCCTCCTCCCCGAAATTATACACTTTTGAGAAGAGACTATTCTTCGATATTTTGCTGAGACACTCGATGAAGTTATGCTTGCATTCAAACACAAAAATCTGAGGGCAAGAATACTTAAAAGGCAAAATGGAGAAGAGCAATGGAGTTAATTCGAAAGGGTGAATACATTATTCGGTGAGATCAATTCAATTTGTTAGTTTCCATTTTGCCTTTTAAGTATTCTTGCCCTCAGATTTCTGTGTTTGAATGCAAGTATAGCTGTGTTGAATGTCTAGGCAAAATATCGAAGAATAGTCTCTTCTCAAAAGTGTATAATTTCGGGGAGGAGGAATAATGATAATGACACGCCGTTTTATAGATTTTGTGTTTTCAAATGATCGGCTCAAATTGAAAGAGAGATCGACGGATGAGATTGATGAATGCCATGCGATGAGTTATGTGACAGATAGAACGCGAGTTAGAACGTGAGTTTAACTGCAGGTAAAGACTAATTTTAGAACATGAGTTCCAATCTTCATCTTCAAAAAATAAAAGAAATAGACTTTGTATGCAAAAGCCAAAGTTAGAAGTTGGAGAATAAATGTATGATAAATGCATGTGAATGCAAACTTGAGTTAGTTAATTAAATAAAGATATTTAATTAATAAATATAGATCATGCATATGAGTTGGAACTAGTTAATCGACTAGTTGTGACGGAGAGTTCTCTCATAGAGATAACTCAAGTCAGACGATAAGTGCATGTAAGAGATAACTGAATGTTAGAAAAATGTGACATAATTAATTAAATAATGAATTAAATGTTAATTTAATTCAACATTCAAAATATGAGACTTTTAATTAAATAAATAAAGTAATTTATTTAATTTGGCTGTTGAAAAGGATAAATGAATAATTAAATAAAGAATATTTAATTATAGATGAAAAGGGGTTAAATGAATAATTAAATAAACATATTTAATTATAGTTGGAAAAGTATGATAAAGGGGAATTGATAGATAAAAGGGGAAGAATTAATTAGTTCACAACATAATTAAATAAATATGATTTATTTAATTACTCAAGTTGAATAAAGGATGATTATGAATTAATGAATTAATTAAAAAGGGTATTTAATTAATAGAGGAAATATGTATTAGAAAGACAATTAAATAAGTAACATTATTTAATCAAGACGACGGACTATAGAAAATTATGTTGAAAGTGGTGTTCGCAGGCCTAGACCAATTTTAGGTATCTACAGTTTGCCCCTCTTTGATACAATGTTGGTACGACGTTGTGTCAAAGAAAATATGCCCCGGTCGTGCCTCAGCGTGAAACGGGTTAGGGTATGCCCCAGTGAAAGGGAGAATGACGAGGAGGTAGTGGTATGCAACTAGAAATAACAATATTAATCCTAATCTAAAATCAAAACTAATCTAAAATCAAACAATAAAGAACGAAATTGAAAACATAAATGAAAACTAACAAATTGAATTGATCTCACCGAATAATGTATTCACCCTTTCGAATTAACTCCATTGCTCTTCTCCATTTTGCTTTTTAAGTATTCTTGCCCTCAGATTTCTGTGTTTGAATGCAAGTATAGCTGTGTTGAATGTCTAAGCAAAATATCGAAGATTGTTTCTTCTCAAAAGTGTATAATTTTGGGGAGGAGGAATAATGATAATGACAAGCTATTTTATAGATTTTGTGTTTTCAAACGATCGGCTCAGATTGAAAGAGAGATCGACGGATGAGATTGATGAATGCCATGCAATGAGTTATGTGACAGATAGAACGCGAGTTAGAACGTGAGTTCAACTGCAGGTAAAGGCTAATTTTAGAACATGAGTTAGAACATGAGTTCCAATCTTTATCTTCAAAAAAAATAGAAGAAATAGACTTTGTATGCAAAAACCAAAGTTAGAAGTTGGAGAATAAATGCATGATAAATGCATGTGAATGCAAACTTGAGTTAGTTAATTAAATAAAGATATTTAATTAATAGATATAAATCATGCATATAAGTTGGAACTAGTTAATCGACTAGTTGTGACAGAGAGTTCTCTCATAGAGATAACTCGAGTCAGACGATAAGTGCATGTGAGAGATAACTGAATGTTAGAGGAATGTCACATAATTAATTAAATAATGAATTAAATGTTAATTTAATTCAACATTCAAAATATGAGACTTTTAATTAAATAAATAAAGTAATTTATTTAATTTGGCTGTTGAAAAGGATAAATGAATAATTAAATAATAAATATTTAATTATAGATGAAAAGGGGTTAAATGAATAATTAAATAAAGATATTTAATTATAGTTGGAAAAGTATGATAAAGGGGAATTAAATAATAAATTATTTAATTGATAGATAAAGGGGGAAGAATTAATTAGTTCGCAACATAATTAAATAAATATGATTTATTTAATTAATTAAGTTGAATAAAAGATGATTATGAATTAATGAATTAATTAAAAAGGATATTTAATTAATAGAGGAAATATGTGTTAGAAAGGCAATTAAATAAATAACATTATTTAATCAAGACGACGAACTATAGAAAATTATGTTGAAATGTGTACTCGCAGGCCTAGACCAATTTTCGGTATCTACAGATACCTTATTTTCTTTAGATGAGGATACACATTCTTGATAGTTATAAACTACAAAATTGAATATTAGTGAGAATATTTGGAGTTCTAAAATGCTTAGGGTATGGTTTATATTTAAGTATTATTGCATTGAAATTCCTTCTCTTAGATTTTACTATAAATTAGCCTCAAGGAACACCCCTCCTTAACCTAGCAAAGCCTAAAGATGAATATGTTATCCACTCTCATGTATTGGCTCTTGTGTGTCCTTAACTAATCATAAGTTACAAGGTATTCATTCCAAGTTTGCATCTCCTAGGTCTTTGTGTATCTTTTCTTTAGGGTTTAAGGAACATACAATTTTGAGAACAAAAAGAGATTAGATTGTGTAATAAGAATGATATGGTTGTTTCTTATCTAGATTACTTTCATCTTCTTAGGGACTCCATATTATAGAGATTGGTGTTTTTAAGGATGTGTTTGATGTGACTCTCTAATCAATGGTTGATAAGGTTACCAAAATTGGGAAGGATTCATTAGAAGTAGGTTTCATTTAGGTTTAGGATCAAGATAACTTGGGATCTAATCAATGCACAAGGAAGTGGAAGAGATTATAAAGGGCTAGTGAAGGACATTGGAATGATTTTTTCCCTAAGACAAAGGATGAGGGATTAGGGTAACCCAAATTAGATAATGTAGAAGACAATAATAGAAATGAATAATACAAGAAAAAACATAACCCTCTAGTAACAAGTAAGATCAATCTTAAGCTCATAGAGTTTTAAATGTTTAAATCTACTCGACCTTATGGACTAATAACATAAATTTGTGTTACTATACCCCATTGTACTTTATGTTAGCTGGTATTACTTGGGTGCATATGCTTTGTAAGTCACCCTTAGATAGCTTTGATAAAGGGATGCATATACATTGTAAGTCATCCCACTAGTTGTTAAATTAAATAATTATCCCACATGCATAAGATGGTACTAGTTGCCTTTGATAAAACTCTATATATTGCAATTACTTCTTAATTGAAAGACATATTTTAATATTTGTAATTTGAGCATGTTCTCTATCAAAGGTTGCCACTTGAATTGTCATCGTGAAGAAAATCAAGCATTTATGTTTCTCTCATTTCTATAATATTTCTATGTATTAAACAAATTTTGTCTTGCAAGTTCATTACAACTTGAGCTCATCTATTACATAGGGTATCAACTAGAGAACAAAAATACTAACTAGTTATGTACACTTGTTTGTACTATATATTTTTTTATTTTTTAGGACTTGCATTCACCATTATATGTCTTTCTCAAATTTCTCAATTGTGTGATAGTCCTATGTTCTAATCAATAAAGTAATAATTTTCCACAAATTTTAGTAGAAGTTCCCTTTCATCATCTAAGGAATTATCAATAGTTGCAATATTAGACACATTAGTATTTGTCATGCTACATGGAAAACTAAAAAGCATCATTAAAGTTGAAATTTTTCTAGAGATTTTCTAGGATAAGATAATTGTTTAAAAGACTCTTAAGCAAAGAATTGTTAGCACTAGTCTTCCTCTTTTTTCTTTTCTTTTGATTTTATTATGGTTTATGTATCTATTCTATTGCTTAACATGATCTAGGCCATGTTTTTGGTGGAATGGATGGTGAAGATAATATTTTTTCCATAACCACTTCATATGATACTAAGAACATGCTTAGAGCAATTATGAATGATGGAAGTTAAAATCTTGTCAATTTTTTTTTTTGTCATGCTAGCTTTCCAAGCTTTCTATGTAATATATAATATGAAATGACTACAATATAAAAAGTTAAGACTAAAATAAGTTTGTACATCAATAAACATGAAATCTACAATAAAAAATTAAATTGAACAATCAGTTAAATATTATTCAGCATTGTAAGCTGTAATAATGAAACAAAATTCAAAAACATGATTAACTAATACTTGAAAAACTAATTAAAAAAATTTGACATAACCATACAAATTTCACCTTTACAAACATCAGCAACTTCGTAATCTAGAAATCATCTTTCTATTTTTTACTTGTAATTCCATAAAAATAAATATCCACATAACGACCAGTTGCTTCAATTACAATTACAGGTCATATTGAAAACCAAGATATAAACAAAATATGTCGGCCACTTTAAAAAACAAGAGCTGCAGTGCAGCGTAGTTCCTGCCTAGTGCTGGCAGGGCAGTTTTGAGAAACTGCGGATTGTCACAAAGAAATTAACCCCCTTGAATGTGATGTTTGTGATAATATCAATCTGGTGTTTTTGTTGGTGCAGCAGAGCTAGGTGAAGGATTAATTAGTATATTGTGTTTACATACACAAGGCTATTGTTGTGTCTGCTATGTTTGTTTTGATTTTGGTAGCTGCCTCTCTCCATCTTGAGAGTTTCTGATCAAAACTGAGAAGTACTATTTGTTGACAGAGACGAACGATCCGTAGTCTAAATGAGATTTGAAGAACCAAAATATCAAATGCATGATGATGGAATCCAGCATGAATTTAAGCTATGTGATGATTTGTCACAGCCTGATTGCCTTATCAGGTCTATTCTAGCTTGATTGGCTTAGTTAGCTATGTAATAGCCACAATCTGATGTCCAGAGTAAAGATGAATTGCTGTACTTTTTTCTTCTGAAAGTTATTGGATGCCATCCTTGTATCATATAAACTTGCATAGCAACAAAAGTCTTTTGGGGGAAAAATTGGTGAACCAAAAGTAAAAGATTTTCCAAAACAAATAGAATTTAATCAGGGGAAAAATGGATTTTAAAAAATTGCAGAAGAAAAATTTAAAGGCATTCTATAGCTCATGAACTGTGTAATATAGACTTATGTCATTTATGTTCGTATTGCTGATTACATTGCATTACAAAATGCATATTATATAGTTCATAAATAATAGCTAGATGCTAATAGTTTTCAATTATTCAATTACAATGTACTTTGTACACAGTCAACCTACAAACTGTGTATAAAGCTCTAAAAATGAGATGTTTCTTCTTTCGTTTCAAAGGTAGAAAGATGATTACTGCTAAGGACTTGTACAATGTGCTAACCGCAGTGGTATCCCTGTATGTGGCGATGATTCTGGCACGGCTCTGTCAAATGGTGGAAGATTTTTAGTCCTGATCAGTGCTCTGGAATTAACCGTTTTGTGGCCATTTTTGCAGTCCCCCTGCTGTCTTTTCATTTTATATCCACTAACAATATATATGCCATGAATTACAGATTCATTGCGGCAGATTCGTTGCAAAAGGGTATTGTATTGTTGGTGTTGGGCATTTGGACAGAGTTTTGAAAGAGGGGGAGCTTGGAATGGATGATTATTTTGTTTGCCTTGTCTACACTGCCGAATACGGTGGTCATGGGGATTCCTCTGCTCAAGGGCATGTATGGGGATTTCTCTGGTAGCTTAATGGTGCAGAAAGTTTTTTTGCAGAACGTTATCTGGTACACCCTCATGATGGTGTTGTTGAGTACAAACGAGCTAAAATACTCATAATGGACCAGTTTCCTGAATCTGGTGCTGAAATTACTTCGTTAAAGGTGGACTCTGACATTGTTTCTTTGCATGGAAGAAAGCCTCTGTAGACTTTTGTGGAGGTAAGGAGAAATGGGAAATAAAGTTGATTCAGGAAATTTATCACCAAGGAATGACAAAACTTATGTTCGATTTCTCACTAAATTAAGCGAAAGTAGACTTACAGATGAAAGGGGAAATGACAAGAAGTATATAGAGGCCAAAACCAGAGGAAGTAAAGAAGAGAGCCACTAATGGGTTGTACACCACTAGGCCTGCAATTGCTATCTCATATTGAGGTCATCAAGTTGTCCAACATACCTGATTTGTGCGATCCTCAGCTACATCACAGAATCCAGAATCTTTTATCATCTGGTTGATAAATAGGCAAAAGTAAGAATATAATGACACACAATTATTCATATATCTAGACAATCTTGTCAAAAAGGAGTGCATACAGAAGATTCATGCCACATATGGAAGAACAAAACATTATAGCAATTAGAATGTAGTGAACAAATAATAAAAATTAAAATCCAAGTTCATGGAAAAAGCGTCTAACAGAAACAAGCAGACTAAACACTTTAGAAAGGATTGATGTGCTTGAAAGCCTATAAAAAGTGTCTGTAATGGATTGATTTAATATATTTTGATAATCAATGAGGGTTTCACATTGGCAAGAACTCCACGTAATGATGGAGGGATGAGTAAACCAAGATTCGAGACAACCTCTGTTGTAACTATCCTTATTAGTACTAGCCAAAAGTTAAGCACGCTGAAACAATAAAAAAAAATGGATTTACTAGTGCAAAATCTTATTCATAAAATTTTGAATCAGAAGATTGTTTCATTGTGTGAATCAAGGTAAAAACACATTCTGTTATCACAACATATAAAAATGCTCTGGTTTTAGCCAGCAACTACCATTGAAACTACAACTTGTTGATTCTTCTGTGTTCACTAGCTAACAACTTAGTGCACAATATTCAAGATTCCGTCTACCATGCTTGTAACTTGTTACCAGATTAGCAAACAAGTTTCCTGATATTATATATTAGATACGTCTGAGTATAAAACATAGCCACGTTGTTTAATATACTCCTGAAATTCTGTAGAAGTTGTTCCACGTGCTTTGCAGTAATCACTGATGAGCAACCTGCCTCCTGGCTTCAGCCATTTGTAGAACTTCTTAAATAAAGCAGGCTTATCCTGAAAGATGCAATTCAACATGTTTTGCATACCCTTCAAGCAAAGATAAAGTTGATTCAGGAAATTTATCAACATTTTTGCTTAACAAATAGAAAGGAAACAGATATATTCTCCTACAGAAGGATGTGCAGTAAATTATATTTTCATTACAGATATGGGAGGATGAAATACGTGGATATGAAGTATAGTGTCCCGGCTGTAAATAACATCAAATGTACCCTCTGGATATTCTTTCTTTATGCAGTCTGCAACCTCAAATCCAACAGCATACTGTCAACCAATAGCCCTCTCTAGAGCAAATGAAATCATATTTATTGAAAGGTCAATAGCAACAATCTCTACATCAAATTTCTCAGCCATGTAAAAGTCACACTCTCCAATCCCACAACCAACATCATGGACATTTTGCCCAGCCTTCGGCTCTAATTTATCAACAAATTCCTTTGTAGTCTCTGCAAAGCAACCACAGACGAGCCTTCATTTGATTGTCTTTGAGATCCAAAAGACTTCGGCAATTACATTCACACCTGATTGTTAAACATCGCATTTGAAAAGAAACTACAAATATTACAGAAAATATTTATACCTATTCCTCCAGTGCTAACAAAGCCTTCCCCAAATATATGCTCATACCGTAAAATGCCATTACGAGTATACTGGACATTATCCAAGAATTGCTGGAAACCCTTGTCATATTTTGAGCAAATGTTTCTGCTAGAGCCAACAAATCTGCAAGAGACGTGCACAAGATTCCACTCACTTTTCCGATTAATAGGCAGCAATTTAAGTAAGACTATTAAATGAAATGCAGTCAATCACCTGGTTTTGATTCTTCTTATTCCGAACATAAGCTCCTACAAATTTGCAGCCCACAAGGGAAAACTCTGAAAGGGCTCCAGATTCATCCTTTGCAAGGCACTCTTTGAAAGTCTGCTTCCATGGCCTAGTTAGAGAATCATCATATACATATATAATGCAAAGTAGATGTTCTTAACATGTAAAAGCAGGTTAACACAAGAATTGAGAAAAATAATCCCTTAAGGTAAAAGCTTGGTTCTCGATAATGTGTTCGATTTTCTTTGCGCTTATGATCTCCAGACTGATGAAAGCAGGATTCTCTACCACCCATTTTCACCCACAGTACCATCTTCTTTGCCAGTTCTTTCATCTTTACAT